>JASAND010031943.1:0-48218 GCA_030248195.1 Trissonchulus latispiculum | reverse complement strand
TTTTGCAAGGATTACGGGATCACAGTAGATCTAACCTCATTGCCAATTAGTGAAACACGTTCCCGCCGGCAACTGTAGTTGCCGGTTATACAGTTTAATCATGGCTTTATCAAGCCTAAAAATCATACTGTTCCATTCTGTTTTACCATGTTGAGTCGGAAAAGTGTCAAAATTGGTAAAGTTGAAAAATGTAAAATCACCTAAATCGGCAACATTGATCAAACCTTTGAATTAGTAATAATTAAAATATCAACGGGGGGGAATTTGTCGACTTTCCCCCATTAATTAATTTAATTGTTGTGTTGGGTAGTTTTGTTTTGTAATGATTGCTTGGCAATCACATCACGGCTTCTTGCAAATTTCAAAATCTTTCAAAAACATCACAAAATTTTGAAAAGTTCTAGGCAAGCAGCGGCAATTTGCCGAAAAGTTTTAAAGTTCCAAATTTCCGCACAAAAATCTCAACAAAATAGCTAGATATGGTGCCGTCCTATTAACAGACGTAAAATGCGCTGGAAAGTTGATCAATAATTTTATTTTGCCGCTGCGTATCAACAAGGTGGCTTCTGAAATGAAGGAAATAACAAGTTACGTAGATGCCAGAATTGCTTAACAGAATCCCATCTCTAACAAGGCAAAATATCAGTTAATGAAATATCAAGTTGCTGCTTGATGTTGCCAGTGGAAGGGTGCTTCATCTCCGCTTGGGGACCCGGACAGTCCTTTAAACTTACAGGTTGACTTTTTGTCAAATTTCCGGCAAGGACTTTTCTAATAAGTTATCAGTATATATGAAAGAACATTTTCCTCAAAGTTTGGAAAACAAAAGTTCTAGATCAATACGGGGTTCAGGTACTGTTTCAAGACACCACAACGTTTCAGGCTCGTAGGCGAGAATTTCATGCTCACCTCCCGGAGAACATCCTGATCCCCCCCTACCTACTGTTTGTGTATGTATCTGTAATTGACTGTTGACCTTTCCTTGTTCTTTTTCACCCTTTGACCTTTTGACTTTTCACAATCACGTCATCAATTACGTCACTCTTCACTTTGATTTCTATCTTTCCGTCCCTCTGAGTTCTTCCCCCGGGGCTTGGGACCCGGCGTCGGCCCATTACCGACTCCTACCTACGTACACGTACTAACCTACCTACCTACCTAATCTACGTACCTAACCTACACTATCTAACCTACCTACCTAACCTACCTCCTATCCAGGTACAGTACCACCTATATACAGTAACCTAACTACCTAACCTAGTCCGGTGCATGCAATATTTTTGTATTTTCATTATTTTTGCGTTTTCTAAGTGATTAATTACAGCAAATACATGTACACTATATTGTTTTGTGTCTAAACCCATTCCACCCATTCTCAATCTTCTAACTCAAAGGGTCTATATAAACGGTGAAATTTCTGGGGAAGCGTCAGTTTGACTTGTTCTTTTGTCGTGAGCGGTCGGTTTTAAAAGCTTTCTTGAAAACATGTATTGGTGGTGTTGGTTCAGTGTTCAAAGTAATGAGGTGGAAATTTGGGACTACAGTGCGCCAAGTTACTTCACCCCGGAAACAGCTATCGAGGATGGAAGATCGGCTACTTTTAAGTTTAAAGGGAACTTTTGGATTACCATTTTTGGGAGTTTTAGAAGGACCCGATTTGGTAGACCTTCGGATGGTTGACCAGAAACAAATTCCACTTATCGACAACCTTGCTCAAACCCTGGGAACCAAACTTCGCCTCCATCTCTGCTCCCCTTATCCCAACAGTCCTCTTCAGGGCTAATTGTATATCAGATTGATAATGTATGCATAAAATATAGAATACACAAACATAAAACAGATAAACATATAATATAAACAATATAAAATACATAGAAACACATCGAATTAAAACTGGGTTTAGGTAGGTGGATAGGTCAAATAGCGTAGGCAGGTAGAGAAGTTAGGTAGTTAAGCAAATAAGTTATTTAAATCGAATAAGAGGTTAGAAAGCCATAGGCGGTCAAAGATTACTCCTTGTGAAAATTTTATGAAACCTGATTTGTTGATGCTGCACCAAAAATTATAAAAATCCTTATTTAGCTGAAACTAAGTGTGTTGGGTCTACACTTGTAGAACTCGAGGAGAGGAATCGAACGGTATCTGTTTCATCGAAATAGGATCAGGGATGAGAAAGTTATGGACCGCTGAAAATCACCTTACAAAAATTTTATGAAACCTGATTGGATGATGCTGCACCAAAATTATATAAACCCTTGGAGTTAGAAGATTGAGAATGGGTGGAATGGTGTTTAGACAAAACAATATAGTGTACATATGTATTTGCTATCACTTAGAAAACGAAAAAATAATAAAAATACAAAAATATTGCATGCGCCGGACTAGGTTAGGTAGGTAGGTTACTGTAAATAGGTAGGTACTGTATATAGATTAGGTAGGTAGGTTAGGTAGGTAGATTAGGTAGGTAGGTTAGGTAGGTAGATTAGGTAGGTAGGTAGGTTAGATACGTAGGTACGTAGGTAGGAGTCCGGTAATGGGCCGACGCCGGGTCCCAAGCCCCGGGGGAAGAACGCAGAGGGACGGAAAGATATAAATCAAAATTGTGAATGGGAGTTGATAACTTTTGATGACGTAATTGTGAAAGGTCAAAGGGTGGAAAAGAACAAGGAAAGGTCAACAGTCAATTACAGATACATACACAAACCCAGGGTAGGCCGGGAAAGGTCAAAAGGTCATTTACTCCCGGGAGTGAGGCATGAAATGCTCGCCCTATACTACTGAGCCCTTTCGAAACAGGCGGATATTAATTGTCTTGAAACGAGTAACGTTAATTTGCCCGAGCGTAATTGAGTCTAGGACCTTTTGTTTTCCAAACGAGGAAGGTGACAACTTCCTGCTAGTAACAACATTAACTTATTAGAAAAGAGTCAGCACGCAGGTTTGACAAAAGTCCAATAGCTAAGTTTAGGACCTCCAACTTCCCGGGTCCTAAACGAGGAAGGTAACACCTTCCCGTTTTAACAACATCAAACTTCGGAAACTGGCTATTTCATTAACTTTGATAATTTTGCCTTTATTAGAAGATGGTTCTGTTAAGCTATTCATAACATCTACGTAACTACTTGTTATTTCCTTCATTTCAGGTACCTTGTTGATTACTACTTAATATTAATTAAAATTATTGATCAACTTCTTAGCTACTATTTTACACGTCTGTTAATAGGATTAACCGCTATCTGAAAGCAGTTTTGTTGAGATTTTTGTGCGAGTTTTAGGGCTTTAAAACTCGACTTATAGCGCAGAACTTTAGGAACTTTGTGATGTTTTTGAGAAAGGTTTTGAAGTTTAGAAAGCCACGTGAGTAATGATTGCCAAGCAATCATTACAAAACAAAACTACTAACAACAATTAAATTAATTAATGGGGGAAGCCGGTCATTCCCCGTGAAATGCTTAATTATTACTAATTCAAAGGTTGGTCAATTGTTTTAACACCCGATTTAGAGTTGATTTTATTTTCTAACGCCTACCAATTTTGACACCGACCTAACGCTGAAATAAAACAGAATACAGACAGTGATTTTTAGGCTTGACAAAGCCATGATTAAACAATATGGCCGGCAACTCCTAGTTGCCGGCTTTGGGGTAAACGTTTCCACTAATTAGCTCAATAATTAAGGTCGTACCAAAGGGACCCTCTAACTTAAACTCAAGGGTTAGGTCCCCACTTAATGATCCCGAAATCTACTTTGCAAAAACCCCAAGTTACTGACCAAAAGGGCCTTATAAAAATAGTAAAAATTATGGTCATGGCTTGACCGAAAAGTGCAAATAAAAGAGTAACTAAATAAAACCGAATAATGAGGGGCGGAGGTCAGCAAACCTCGATAATAAGAGAGTGTCGGATATAAAAACAGAAAAACAAAAATTGGGACAATTCTCAAGACCTCCGTCGAACAGGAGGAGTTTACATGAGCTGCCCCATTATTAAAATAATAAAATAATAAGGTAACAATAAAAATTAAGGAAAAAATAAAAGTGGCTCAAGAGCCCACACATGCTAGAGAAACAAGAATTGGCCTTGGGCCCAATATATAGAAAAACTGGGGGCTTACTGGCCCAAAAAGCATATAAAAATGGCCTATTGGCCTCACAAAATGTAGAAAAATTGGCCTAAAAGGCCTCAAAAGTCATACATAAAAAAGAATGGCCAAAAGGCCTCGAAAATACATAAAAATTTGGCCAAAATGGCCATCCCTTTCCTAGGCTTTTGTTCTCTGTTTCTGGCCAGGCATAAGAAGCCTATATGGCCCTATTTCGGTAGTGTCAGCGGTAGAAAACTCAGTCTCTTTTCTGGCCCGAAGGCCAGAAAAGTCCTGCATGTTTCTCCTAACCGGGGAGAGTGCGCTTGATTCCCCATGCAAGTAACAACTGCACTGGAGAACGCACTAGAAGGGAGGGGGGAAAAGATTAACAAACACTGATTAGAAAGAAAATTTTGGGGTCGGGCTGACAGTTTTGCTGGCAGCCCGTTGACAGGTCATTATTGAGTTTGGAGGCGGATTTTCCTTTGATTTTAAGGCAAAGCTTCTAGAAGGTTCTGAAACTTTCTAGAAGCTTGCCAACTTTTACATATGGGGCGCAGTGGCGAGGCGGGCCAGCTGACCGCCGAGGGTCAATATTAATGAGATTTTAGAATTATTGCCCTCCAACTGACCCTTTTTTGATATATTTTGGGCCCCGAATTCTAGCAAAATTTTGGGAAACTTTCTTTAACACATAAACGCAACCAAAGGGACAATTTTACTAAATTTTATAACTTTAACTAATTGTTACGCGAATTGTATAATTTTCTAGGACTTATAAATTACATAATTACCTAGTATATACTTACGTACGCATTCCTAGCTACTTATTATTGTAATATTATTATTAGAAAAGGGCAATGGCCCCCTTCTTGTCATGACTTGGGCTGAAAACTATGTAGATTTTCCTTTTCTTCTTTTGCTGGCTTTGTCTTCGGCCAAAGCTCAAGGAGGATGGAAGAAAGGCCCATACAGGAGGAGGAAAAGAAAAGAGAAAGAGAAGGTTTGACTTAAGTCAAACAAAAATAAAAATCTTTTTAGAACACTCCTTTTTGGAGTGATAAGATTACACAACAAAAGTGTAATCTTAATAAAAACATTTTTCATTATAACTTTCTCAATTTTTGGAGTTAAAACGTCGGGTTTGGATTTTTGAAATCAGCATCAAATTCTCTTTCACATGAGCCCAAGTTATGTTTCGACCCAAAATTGTTAAAATTAATTAATTATTACCTAATTAGTACTAATTAACCCTAATTAGGCCTGTATACCTACGTACTTAGCTATTTACTACCTAGAGTTGAACCATCTTCCAATATTCATCATTTTTAGTGTAAATTTCCACTTTATAGGTACTTTTATGACCAATTTTCGGCTGAGTAGGCGTGTAATTGCCTATTAAAAGTCAATGACTTCCTGCTAATTCATGTTTAGTCAATGAAAAACGTACAAGGTGATGAAAAAGGCCATTCTTGCCTCAAGTTATGAGTGACAACTCATTAATACCCATAGAATTAGTCACAATGTCGGTGTTTTCCTTCGTGGGGAGTAACAACTCACTGATTTTCATTAAAACCCTTTAGGTTTTATTAGGACACTGCTATTTAAGGTCGAGTGGAGTGACAACTCCGGTTATTGGGGAATGGGTGACCGAATTAACCCTTCGTTGACGACTTCTAGCTTAATATTGTTAGTAAATTAAACGATATTTAAACTTAATTACACTCAAAATCATCAATGCGACTAAGATTTCTAACCTAATTGCGTGCAAACCTTGATCCCTATTTAAGAATTTCCCTTAATGCCGAATACTAGACAACTCTGGCTTGGCAAACATGAAACAATTTATATAATTAATGCTCGAACATTATTGAATGACTACATTCCATATTGATGACGGATGATCTTCTTCACAATTCCATGGCATACGAGTCCTTCTTCGCCGATTAGTTTTGACCATTTTTCAACCATTTAGCAGATTTCAACCTCAAATTTAACCAATTCCATTACATATTGCTGCGTGGAACCTCCTGCGTACCTGACCCATACGTGCTTGAAATGTGGGCATTTCCAAAACCTACTGAAGGAGTTTACATGGGATGGCCCGCTTTACGTAAATTTTGACGAATTCGTTCTCACAATCACAATCCTCCATACAAACAACACATATTAAATCATTCTTAACCTAATAACCTTCCGTTAACTACCTATAGTGTGCTTATTTGTACATTTGCGGACTAGTAATTTCTTTTGTATTAGAGATTTCCAACTTTCTTAACTTTTCTAATGTGTACAATTTTATGAAAAACTTGGGCATAGCTTAGAAGTTTAGAACTTTGATGGAATTTAAATGCCGTAAGTGAGTAATAATCGCGGAGCAATTATTACTAAAAACGTAGTTTGGTAGGGACAGCTATTCTAATTAACATTTAATTTAGGGGAAGTCGGCCATTCCCCGCAAAATGCTTAAATAATCAAGGTTTAAAAACATTCTTTGTTTTTTGAGTCTATAATTTCTTAGGAGCCGATCTACTGCTGAAAACAAGAAAAATTATAGAACAGTGGTTTTAACTTAAAATGCGTTGGGTTTAAGATCATGGCCGGAAATCCCTGATTGCCGGCTATGGGGGATATTTTATCAGAAACCGCTCACAAAATTTGAGGTCATAATCAAAAGGACCTCCTTATAATTTAACCTGACGGTTGGGTCCCCTGTCAAATCCCTGAATTTGTGAAAATCCTATTTTTGAAAAATCATGGGCATAAAACCCCAAAATAGTGAAAAGGCCTCTTAGCCATTGCCTTGATAATTATCCTGCAAATTGGCCAGAAGGCCGAAAAATGTAAAATATGGCCATTAGGCCCAAAAATATTTAGAAAAAGGTGGGGTTCAAGGGCCCAAAGTTGCATATTAAAAATGGCCCATAGGCCTCTGAAAAAAATAAAAAATATGGCCTGAAGGCCCCAATTACTGCATAATAAAAAGTGGCCCGAGGGCCTCCAAAATATAATAACCATTTGCCAAAAAGGCGTGAATATGATGAAAAATTGGCCGGGCATAGCACAACCATTTGGCCCCTAAAATATAGTGTTCATGTTAAAAAATCTCAATTTCTTTTCTCTGACCAGTGTGGGTCAGAGAAAAGTCCCTACTGCGTCCTAACCTGGGAAGGTGCGTTAAAATTTCCCATGCCATGACAATGGCACAGGAGATGCACCAGGGGAGGGGAAAGCAACCTCTCTCGGCTGCAACTCAACGAACACTGAGTGAAATTAAAAGTTTTGGGCCGAACTGACAGTTTTGCTGACAGCTCAGTGACAGGTCATTAGCGAAAGTTGGAGGTAGCTTTCCCTTTGATTTTAACACAAAGCTTCTAGAAAGTTCTAGAACTTTCTAAAAGTTTGCCACCTTTAACATTGGTTAACCGGAGGCTTACCGAGGCGACTGGCTGTTGGGGGTTGAAATTAATGAGTTTTGAAAAAATATTACCCCCCAACTGACCCGTTTTTGATGGATTTCTAGTGCTGCAACACGGCGAAACTTTGCGAAATTTTGATTAACACATAAACGCAACCAAAGGGACAATATTACAAAATTTCGTAACTGTCTGTAATTATTGCGCGAGATATTCAGTTTTCTGTAAATTTAAAATTATTTCATAATATACTACGTACTTACCTGCGTCTACTTAGCTACTTATTGTTATAATCTTATTATTAATAATGGAGGTCAGCCCCCTCCAATCTTTATGACTTGAGCTGATAAGTGGATTTTCTTTCTTTCCTCCTTGTTGGCCTTGTTTTCGGCCAAAAGTTCAAGGGGAAGACAACTGTTAGGCCTAGAAGAAAGAGGCCTAGAAGAATGGAGGAAAGGAAAGGGGAAAGAGAAGAGGTTTGACTTAAGTCAAACCAAAAGAATAAACTTTTTAGAACACTCCTTTTTGGAGTGTTAAGATTACGAAACAAAAACGTAATCTTAATAAAAACATTTTCACTTATAACTTTCTTAATTCTGGGAGTTGAAAAGTCGGGTTTTTATTTATGAAATCAGCATCAAATCTTCCTTCATATGAGCCCAAGTCATGTTACCGACCAAAATTACGAAATTTAACTAAATATTAACTAATTAGTACTAATTATCATCAATTAACCTTATCTAACTATGTACTTAGCTATTTCGTACCTATTATTGAACCATCTTCCAATAATTATCATTTTTTAGCGCAAGTCTTTAATTTACAGGCTAATTTTGGCTTGCTAGACTATAGACTCTGTATTTTCAGTTATTGACTTCCTGCTAGCTCATATTCAGTCAGTAATTAACGTGCAAGGCGGTGAAAGAGGTCCTTTTGAATCGAGTCATGAGTGACAACTCATTGGTATTCTTAAGATTAGCCAAAATATCTAACGTCGTGGGGAGTGACAACTCCGGTTATAACAGGATTGGTGACCGAATTACCCTTCTTTTTATTGCTTCTAGATTAATTTTATTGACAGATTATACATTAATTAAACTTAATTAAACCTAACTTTATGATTGAGATTAGGATTTCAGCCCTAGTTAAATGCAAACCTTGAACCTATTTATGAAATTCACTTGATTTCGAGTACTAGACAACTCTGGCTTGGCAACAAACAGACAAATAATACAATTATTGCTTAAACATTCTGCAATAGCTAAGTTCCATATTGATGACCGTTGATCTTCTTCTCGATTTCATGGCACAGAGCTTCTTCCTCATAGATTAATTAATTTTTGACTATTTTTGAATGATTTTCACATCAGATTTTATTTATTCCATTACATAAGTTTCAGAGAAATCTCCTCACACAGAGCAAGGCTTGAGTCGGTGCGGTGTGCTTCTTAGCCAACAAAATCTTTTAATTTTTATACAACGTCCGTTGGTTAGCAAAATCACCCAATTTCAACTTTTCATTAAAGTACACTTGTAAGTTACATGGAATGTTATGCAAATTAGAACACTCGACTCAAAATCGACTTCAGCTGTTTTCCGTTTAGGATCCTCTACAGCTTGGAGATCATTGGATATATTAAAGCCTTATATTAGCTTCTTAACTATGATATGATACGTAGTTGTATGTAAATATTACCGCTCCCCTCTCTGAAGAAGTTTTGCAACGTCTTAGCTATGCCCCATAATGTGCAGCAGACCCGACTAAACTAGTGTGTCACACACAGGTGTGCATTGGTGGGTGCATAACATATACTTTATAAAGTGTTATGATCCAAATCTAAATCTAAATACAAACGACCGGCGACATTGTTTTGCAAAAATACTGATTTGTGCGTCTATCAAAAGATATTGATTCCGATAGTAAACAAACAATTACGCTTTCGGCATCAGTGAAACCTAAAAGTGCAAATTCTTGGAAACAAAAATAGTGAGATCTGAACAGACACTTTCACGGCTCATCCTGCGCTTTCTGTGGTTTCCCAAAACTGTTGAGAATTATTTAGGCACATTCACACAGCAAACTGCGCTTTCTCTGGAACAACACAGTGTTGAGAATAGGAGACTAAAACAACCGAAAACTAATTTGACAGATTCACTCCCAAAAGTGGAATTTTACAAGAAACCGAAATCCACCAAAAACTAACTTGACACATTCACTTCCAGTTTCCAGGATGTTGAAAACACTGAGAATTTATTAGAAATTTCCTGTGACTCTCTGTTTACTACCGTGATGCGATCAGCATCTTTTGACAGACGCATTGTGACAAACAACATGGTATTTTTGATCTTATTATCCTCCTTGGTTTCTCTTTATACCGTGAGCCTTCCTAGTTCTGTGCCCACTACTTCAACCTCCTTGGACAAAAGTTTTGAAAACTTTAAGAAATCGTGTACTTGTTGTCTCAAACAAGTTGAGTTTTCGTGCCTCCTCCTACAGTCAAAAACGATGAATCGATTTTTCCAATTCCCAAGTCTCTAATATCTAAACTACGTCTGAACCAAAAGTTGTTTTAAGATGGCTACTCCTTTTAGAACAGTGGTAGCATGTGTTCAAAATCAAAGTGCAACCTTATAAAACTTTTCAAAATTAGCGAGCGTTCTAACGAACTTTTTCCATAAATCCTACGTCTAGTTTCGAGGCGTTAACGTTTGCCTTCGTAGCGGGTTTTGAGGCAATCTTGCTGTCACGAGTTCTGACAGCTGGCTGGTGCATGCATAGTACTTGTATAGTGCATTGAATTTCATATAATCGAAATAAAAGCTCATCCTATAGTTAATTCCTTAAGAAATTCCTTAAACTTGGATTAATGAAATCAGGGGTCTTGATTTATATTAAAAATTTCAAGCTTTGAGTTTGAGCACTGGTGGATTCGTTACACAGGCTAACGGCGTTTTCCGAGAATACTTAGGACAAAGACTCCGCTGAGGTGGTTTTCCGTCAACGGCGCCTTGACTGTTAGCCTAACCTTAGGGGTCAATCGAATAGTCCTAGGAAAAGTCTAACGATAAATTCAATTAATTTCAGCTATGCAAATTAGGATACTGTCGATCTGAGCGTGTTCAGACAAAGGCGTCCCGTCCAGGCTATAGAGGAATCAGCGACAGCATACGTTGTCCACACCAAACAGTATTTATTGATAGTTATGAGTAATATTAATAAAGTAACAAGATTTTTGGTGAATAATGCTGTCAAGGTTATAATAAACTGCAGGACCACTACAACTACTATAAACGCATTACAAAGGGAAAAGTTGACTAAATATGGCAAAGATAATTGATTATGATGGACATTGCTGACATGACAATATTTACGATTAACTACATCCGCAATACAGAGCAACACCTAAATCAGTAGTTAGCTTCGCCGCTCAAATTGATAATGATCCAGTTCAGTTGCGATAAACTAATTAGTTTACACCAATCAAAATTTCTGTTAAGGTTTTCCTCCTTGTTGTCTGATAGAGGTACCTACTTTATTGATGACACTTAAGAATAGAAATGCTTAAAACATATAAAACATAAAAACTTACAGGTTTTAGGGAAACATCTGTTACCAGAAGACCAGAACCAGTATAGGGAAAACACTATAATAGTATGGCAATCTTGATTGTATTAAGGTTGCCCTTCGTTGTGTGCAATCCCAATTCCAATTTTCCTGCGACTTTGAAGAAAAGAATAGCCTGCAACTCTGAGCCTGAGGGCTTGAAACAGAAACTTCCTGATCCTTCTATGAGTTTACATCATAATTAGTTGGCCTGAATAATTAAACGTCACAATGGTTGGCCAATCCACATATAGTGGTATGGCGGTGGTGGCAGTCACCCTTCTAAAAGTCTAATATAAACTGCCGGATGCAGATTAGTGCCTGATCACAGCCAATATATAATCGCGCAGGAAGTATAACTTCACGCAGGACTGTAATGTCCAATTCAGTTATATAGCTGAATCTTCAGACTTCGATTGCATGGTATCCTGAATCAAATGGGTTAAAACCATTAATTACAAAGTTAACGGTTTTAACCCTTGCAAATTTTTACAAAAAGATCCTATCAAAACAGGTGTAAATTTGTGGGTTCCTTGAAAATTAGAAAGTGCGGTTGGCTTTTGTCAAAAACATTTTTTTGTAATGATAACGCTGTAAAAGATAACAAATTAGCAACCAATAACTTTGAACTAAATTTTCAAAGTTTATATCTTTTCAAAGCTAGCACAAAAGTTGAACTTAGTGGGAACTTAACTTGGGTGTGTTTCAGATGAAAGTCACGGGAAATTTGATGCTACTAATTGCTAATTAAATTAAGCTATTAATCGCAGCACTAATTCCATTCTAACTCTTGAGTGATTTTTGCTACACATCACTAAAAACCTGCTTTGAACACAACTGAGGTTGTCTTGCGGGAACAACATATACCTAAGTCTTCAAAGTTAAACTTAGCAACTTTCGCGCCATAAACCTGGAATTCAGAAACAATACAAAAACGAACTAAACTATTGAAAGGTTTATGCTAATTAACCGAAACTTTGCAGGCGTAGTTTCTTAATCCTAATCTTCAAACTACTTTGGATACAGGAATTCTGATATTCGCAGATATCAGTCATTACATCACCGATTAGCTCTTATAGTATTTAGTGTGTTGCTGTTGTTGTTGGCTGTATTGGCCATGCCGAAGTGATGGTCATCAAATATTTAACAATTTCGTGGAAAAGTTGACATCAAGTGCCAACTGCCAATTATCTAAACTAATTATGGTTTTGTGCATATTGAATTGGTTTTTGAAATACTCAAGCTGACGAAAGAAGGTGCAAGCGTTTTGTGGGATCATGCACTGTAATGGACTGTGCCACTTTGCCGCATTAGCTTATTCTATAGAATTGACAAACGGGTGAGACGTTTCTATGTTGAACTGTTTTGTGATGCAACGGAATTCAGATAAGAACCAGTCAATTGAATCTGATTTTTGAATCAAAGGTATTATGCAATTGTGTGCAGTTGAAGACTTTCCAAGATGCTGCAAATGTAAAAAAACTTGCGAAGTTTGATACTGTTTAATGCAATTTCTTTTTGGCTACATTTTCATTTAAGTTGCTGTCGACTATGAAAAACAAATACTTCATTTTGAGTTCCATTTAAGTTTCGTATAGCAACCCACGACACCCAATTTCAGCTTAATGTACTTAATGTACTTAATGTTTCAGCTTATGTTAATGTTGGAAGCATGCTTGCTTTTACATTGTTTCCAAATAACAGTTATGACTATTAAGAATTGCCCTGTGGTGAAAGCCAAAACTGTAATTTTTGTTTAAAGCTAAATTTGTGTGTAACTTTATTTTCGATTCGAAGCCTTGCATTCAGTAGAAGCCTGTTTTGTTTTAATATGCTGTTTTAGTTTCAGTTACAGTTTCAGTGCCTGAAACATCTCCAGTAGAAACCATTAGTATTTTTGGCCACGATTGCAAACTGTGACGACAAACAAATTTGCCTAGAAAACACTATTTGACTGGTCAAAGCACTAATTTTAACGTAAGTCCGCAAAACAGCTAGTTCGTACTATAATAAATCGTATCGGCAACTAACGTCAGCCCCCTCCTTTTTGACACATGCTAATCACAAACATGGTTTGATTGAGAAAGACATAACCTGCAAAAGTCTAAATCAGATATTAATGAAATGAATGAATCAGAAATCGAATATTAATATTAATGACACAAGCCATTTGTTGCAATAACTAACTAATTAGTTTCAGTGATTAAATCTAAAACCTTGCTTCAGTTTCAGTTTCCGTGACTGTAACAACACAGGCTCAGATTTCGAAATGCTGCGTAGCTGCAGTCAGAAGGTGTAGGAATTTTGGCAGTAACTGATTCTAAACTGCAGTAGTTCAATGCAAATGCTCAAACTGCTAAATGTTTAGGAAATTTATCCTAAAGTGTAACTTTGTGCTGAACTTGACTTTGAACTACATTAAACAGCAGATGGCCCGAATGCAAGATAATGTCAAATTAAATGCTATATGTAGTTTGATGTTATGTTACAATGCCATTTTCTGGGACATGGTAGCTTTGACTTCAACTTGTGGCCGATCTATCGCCGGCGCCAACTTGCCAATTTTGCAAATTTCGTCAAACTTGAACCAACTTAACATGGAGCTTGGAGCAGGTGCCTCAGACTTCCATAACTTTTGTTTGATCTGATATTTGGGCAATAAATTGAATTTGACAATTATGCTGACTTTATTAAAATTACCAGATTTGGAACTAACTGCTGTAATTTGGACTAGAGATGAGCACGGGCCGGATTGTTTCGTTCCGGCCCGGTCCGCAAGCTAACAAAGTTCGGCCCGGCCCGGCCCGCCGAAAGAAAATTTTCAAAATTTTACTAACAATTTTATTTCAAAGGCTTCAATGCATGGTGGAAACGCTAAAATATACTACGAAAAGTTAAATTGTGCTGTAAATTAACCAGAATGCGTAAATATTAGCTAATTTTAGTGATTTTACAGCATGTTGAGGGTCGATCCGGCCCGTTTCGGCCCGTTTCGGCCCGCGGTTAAAAACTTTCTTGGCCGTCCGTCCCGGGCCGACGGGCCGAAATGTTCATCTCTAATTTGGATGCCACAGCGAGAAAAAAGAGCTGAGAAAGAAATTTAAAGGGAACGTCTAAATCTCGTGATAAGATAAGTTATAAGTACTAGACATGCGGGTTAAATCGTCGTCTTCTTTGCATTAGTCTTCGAAGAAATGTTGCACTACTTTAAAACGTCTTCAGAATTCATTCGAGACTGTAATTTGACTCAATATTATGACAATTATCAATGACTAAAATATTTAATACCAATTATATAACAAGTGAGTTTAGAATCCATTCCTGCCATATTCAAATTTAAATTCCTGCATCACGTCTTAACTAAACTGAAGATTCTGTCAATTCTAGGCACCGCTTAATTAGAATTTTGTTTAGAGATTTTGACAAAAAAGCTTTTAATGCTAGTTAGTGAAATGTGTAATATAATCTTTTGTGCACAGTAAAGTTGATTCCAAGCTGAGGTTTTCCTGAAGCCACAAATTTACTATTAGCAGAACTTGGATATATGATTATAAATATCAACCAATTTGATTTCCGCCGAGCATTTTATAAAGAATGGCTAACGGCCCTAGACCTAGCTGTAAACGATTCATAAATAAAACAACAACCGAACTCAGCTCTAGACCGCAACTGTAGCAACCGCGACTGCTCAACCATTGGGAAAATTACATACTACAAAGTCTTGATCATAGCCTTAACAAAAAAAGAAAGACTGAAAACCGGAAATACAATGAAACGAGTGGGTCGTGGCTAGCTAATATAAAAAGGTGGACGTAGGCCCTAACAATGCCAACAATATCAAAGAAGAAATGCTTTTAGTGTTGAAATTAAGGCTTTAATTTTACTAAGCAGAGTTATGATTAATGCCGCCAGGTGAGAAAGAAACCCACAATGATTTGGAAACGTTCGGAAACTTTGCAAAATAGAAAATTTTATAAAAAATTCGCATTAAATTCGAATTAAAGGGTGACTGTGAGTTGTGACTGTATTCGTTTATTTTAAACTTTAAGTTTATCTATGATATTTTAAAAGTTTTCACCAATATTTTCTGAGGTTTCTTTATCAAAATAAGAGAAAGCTAAATCTGGCTAAACAAAGTTAGTTGGATTTTCAACATTTCCCCCTGTCTTCCAGGTTTCTGTTTCTCCCAAGTTGCAAACAGCAAAGCTTGCGGTTAATGGCGCAGTTAATTAATTTAAAATTTTGGAAAAGGACGTCTTCGAGGAAAACGGGAGACTAGAATAAAGAATGTTATTGCTAATGGTTCTGGTAAACAGCGAAAATAGTTGTCTACGTCTCTGTTCCTAGCAAGTTGCAGTCAGCGAAGCTTATGGCAAATGGCGCAGTTAATTAATTTACAATTTTGGAAAAGGACGTATTCTAAGTAAACGAAGAAAATTGTGACAAAACTCCAATTAATCAGTCTTGGTTTTAAAATGGTGTTTCCAAAAGAAACTAGAAGTGAAGTGTTAGATAAACTGTTGATTTTGAAATTCGGTAAAATTGATTCCATTACACATGCTGGTGTCGTAATTTAGTCAGATTTTCGATAGAACCGTTCTTTTTAAAATTTTGCTAAAAATTCATATTTTTGCGCCAAAAAATCTCGAAACTGATAGGAGTAACAAAGAAACAAATGGATATCATTGGAACCGCCTATTTAAATACTACGGAACCTTGGAAGTAGAATTTTTATTTAGGCCACTGAATTAGAGCAGTGTACAACTCTTTTCGACGCCCCACTTTTCATCCACAAGAAATGTTGGATTTTGACGATTTTCCACTGTTTGCCTCAGATAAAATTTTTTTAAAAATTTTCAGAGGCCGTTGATGTTGTTGATTGAAACTGTTGATTTTGAAATTCAGTAAAATTGATTCCATTACACATACTATGTATTTAATTTTTACTACGTTTTTAATTAATTTTTAAATTTAATATTTACTATATACTAAGGATTTAATCAAAGATGTCCATTATTCCGCCTGAAGCTTAAATTCTATGTAAAAGTGTCACAGCTAAATCTCTGATCCCGATGTTTAACACACGTTCTTAGTAGTCCAAGTTTTCTTCTGACAGTGAGTGGTTTGGAAGGAATACTGCAATGTAAAGTTTGTTTAAATTTGGTTGTTATTCCTTAGCTTAAATAGAATTTTAATAATAAAACGGAAAAAGGAGGATCCTAGTTCATTTTCTAAAATTAGTTTTAACGTTCCTCCCTTCGGTGGTTTTGATTAGATAGCAGCAAGCGTTTTTATAGTAAAATATGCAAATTAAGCAGTCATGTTAATATCATTTGCACTGTGAAATAGCAATATGAGCACTTGGATTGAAATTAAGCTCATAATTAAACTGTCACGTATTTACCCAAAGATTCTGCGATATCCCAAAGTTTTCAAATTACTGAAAAACTCCAAGTGACAGGAAAATTGCCCGAAAACAGGATATAGACAGTTTCTTTTATTTCCGTTTCATTCAGATTTTCACACAAAAATGCATCCATCCAATTTTGTTGCTGATACAAAAATAAAAAATGCGTAAAAATTGTAGTCGTCGAGTGGTAGATTTTCCTAACTAAACTGCCTTTACTTAATTAAAACTGATACCAAACGGACAGCCAAATTAGCTGACACAGAGATGAGTGGAACTTGACATAGCGTTCAAGGACATATCTTGTCTTGTCCACACAGGGGGCAGAATTTTGCCTCATTTAGAAGTAACTTGCTTATTTTGAAGGCACCAAGTTCACCTGTGATTTGGTTAGTGATGAAACAGAAAATTTACTTTCGTTTTCGAACAGAGAAAATTTTGAGCATGCTTGTTATGAACGCTTTCCAAAAACAATGCATGTGAAGTATTTTGAAGTCGCTACCCAAAAATAAATAGTTTGAAATTAGGTAGGGAACGTAATCTGGCTTGTCATCGCATACAAATGCTGAATTTTATTCCGCTTTCAGGAGCTACTTGTTTCGAGTTTTTTGCCACCTGAAGCATTTGTGCAAATTCACCATTCCGTGTTATGCTGCCATGACAGATTCAAGAAATCTCAACCTGGAATACAATGACTCTGAATTCTGATTTTATTCAACATTATCACCGTCAGTTTCCTAGTCTTCGAATCCGGTTATCTGGTACATTTAGTTTAACTTGAACTGTGTGTCTTTGTCTTTGCCAATCTAAACACGTAATGCAAAGGGATGAAGGGGTGAAGCAGGATTTGTAGTTCTAGCCAGACCGTCTCTCGACCCTCCACATCGATCACGATCCGTGACACCCGGCTGGTCTTCTTAAAAATTCCGTCTAATAGCCAATACGTCATTCCAACACGAGCACAATGCACTGTGGGAAACTTTGTTGTAATTCCTTTGGATGACTGCTTCTGCTTTCACCCAGCTTATAATACAGAGTGGTGCAAAAGGAAAATCAGCTGAATGTCAAAGAAGTTTTTAAAAGGCTGTCTGTATATTGATTGTTAACAAATCCCAGTTATCACCTTAAACAAAACCACACGTAATTTCGCGGAACCTGCACTAAATGTGCTTGCAAGTCGTTGTCACACTGATTGGATTCAGTATTTGTGGATATGCTCATCTTTTCAATTTAAGTGAGTCCCAAATTACAACTTTCAAGATTGTAAAATTGTATATGTAGACGTCTGTGGAGAAATTAGTTTGTTCTGGCTGCAATTGACAATGAATGAGTTAATTTCAACATTTTAAGCTCCATTATCCGACTATGTGAAACGACCCTTACAACCACTATAAGCCAGCTGGCGATGTTTCAATGGTGTCAAAGCTTTATAG
Organism: Trissonchulus latispiculum; assembly: GCA_030248195.1. NCBI lineage: Eukaryota > Metazoa > Nematoda > Enoplea > Enoplida > Ironidae > Trissonchulus > Trissonchulus latispiculum. The sequence continues at coordinate 30,274 of JASAND010031943.1, read as the reverse complement.
CGCTTTGCCTCAAGCTGATATGAATCTTATAGAAATAGGCTTCATACTATTGCGTACATGTATGCATGTAAAGGAAGCGCCGGGAGCTGGTATCATAAGGCAAGCTCGTCTGGAAGACTTGTCTTGCATAGAAACCCCAAAAAGGCCATAAACCGGAAACGACCACCTTACTGTAACTACCATCTATGCGTTTTATGAAATTTATAGTAATTTATGCTTTATTATACTTATTAAAATCATTGACGATGGTTTTTATTAATAATCACTCTTCAGGTCAACATGAATCTACGTTGTTGAGAAAAATCATTGGCGGAGTGCATGTGGAAAACTTTCAGCAGTTTCCGTACATCGTGAGACTAGATTTGATTGGGAGAACAGAAATAGATCTAGAAACGAAAATAGAACAACAAACACACGTATCGGGGGCAAGGTGTACTGGAATTATTGTTGGTGCGAAAACCATTTTAACTGCCGGCCATTGCATCAGAACGATAATGGAAAATATACAGTCGTAAGCGTACGAATCCACAAATTTCACAGTCAAAGCAAAATGATCTGAAAAGGAAAGGGTTGCGTATTCCACACTTAATACAAAAGCGCCAATGTGGCGACTAGTTACATGTAAACGGTCCAGTCTGCTTCTGCAAGCAAAATTTACTTTAATTTTGCTGAGAAATTCTCGTCTCTGAGGATGTATTGTCTGACCACGTCTACAAAGTTGAGTCTATCTTCGACTTCCGAACTGCATCCGCCCTTTGCTGTATTCTTCCCTGTTCCATCCAAACTCGCGTTGGATTCCCGATCAAGCTGAATATCATACGCAAAGTTAAAATTCTCAGCCAAGGGCAAAATTGCATCATCAGAGACTTTTGAGTCTAAAATAGAAGGCAGCTACCAGAGCAACTACAAAAGGGTCTCTGTGTATTTGTGTGCAGAACACATCTGTCAAATAGCTGGCACAATAACGCCGAAATCTCAGAGAGGATACCGGTTAGCATTGTTAAGGTTTGTTTGTATGAAAATCAACCAAAGACCTGTGCACGTTCATAAGGAAGAAGCACTATTGTAGAGTAGATTATATTGAAAAATTAAAAAAAATGAAAAAAGAACTTCGTTTCTATCCTGAATTTAGGTTAAAACATTCTTTGACTCTATAATTTGATTTAGAAATTTGTTAGGTTTTCATGTGACACTGATTTTCATATGACGGCCAGCATACGCTACAAAACTGTCCGGGTTGACATGCTTTTTACGATTCCACTTATAAGGACTATAGACGACTTATATAACTTTAGTTGCATTATTCTGCTATCAGACTTCACCTGCTACATTTACACGCTGCAGACTGGCTTAAGGTGGTGATTTCTTTTGGGCATGTATTGTAGATTGACGGTCCAAATCACGACAAAATTTGATGAAACTTTCCAAAATAAGTTCTTTAGCATTCTAACACCCTCCGCGCAGTCCCGCTTCAAAAGTTCGAAGTCTCCATTGAGGGCGGTTGTTGCAGATTTTTACAATTATACTGCAGCTCCATAGCTATGATAATATTCAATCGAAAGGTTTTCTTGAGCTCTATATTTGTGCTTTTTGAAGCATCTTTCTAGCTTTTCTCTATAGTGAGATATTGCTGATTTTCTTATTTTGGCGTTGAAAACTTGCCATTTTTGCAGAACTCCAATAATCCGAAATTTCTTGAGCTACGCAATTTGTAAAATTAAACGAATGGTGTCCTTTTGAAGGTTTCGTCGAGGCAGATTATTCGTGGCACTGCAATCTTCTAAATGCTATCCCGTACGCCACTACCATAAAAAATGTAGTTTTTGCAAGAACATGACAAATTTTTGCTTCGACTGTGGAGCACTTACTATGCAAGCTAGAGGGTTGCCACTTCCTAGACGGGTTTTACACAAGAGTACCCAGGGACCCTTTTTAGTTGCCCCGATTGCTGTTTTCTAGCTAAAGTGGTCGCTTGTCAAAGTTGGGAAAAGTAGGCAAATTCCAGGTTGCTCATACATTTTAGCTAATTTCTTCATAACGAAGAGCGGTTTCATAATAAATAAAAAAGGGTCCCCAGCTAATTGATGGTGGAATCGAATGATGTGGCCGAAGTCTCACGAAAATATTTACTTTAGTCTGCAAAAAATCTGGAAAATTTAATTACTTCGAAAATAGAGCAAAATAATGTCCAAGAACTAAAGCTAGGTTCACTATATGCATTAGACAGAGAAAATGTTAAGCTCCATTTCGATATAAAAATGGCTTCTTAACTCCACAGAACGGATGAGTAATAAGGGTTCAAAGTTGATGTCTCCAAAAGGAATCACCACCTCAAAATTTAACCGCCGACGTGCTTATAAATGTGCAAATTAGTCTATGAATCAAAATAAGTTTCTGGACTATGTTTTACACACGGCATGTGTTAAAATCTCCTCAATTCCACACATAAGCAACACAATATCATATATATATATAGTTTATATGCTATGCGGTGGCTAGCCACCGCGTAAAAAAACGAATAAATTGTTTCAACCTTTAAATGGAAAGCTACAATCTGTTTAGATTAATGACAGCTTTTCTTAAACCAGCCCGATGTTTATTCAACTGTACAAATTCATTGATGAATTATATACAGACTACATATACTACAGACGAGTTATATTAAATTGAATCGTTACAACTTTTAGGCCTGGCAAGTTCATTGATCTGAGGTATACGGATTTCAATATTTACATACGTGATCCCACTGTCGCTGCAATCCCGTATGAAGTCAGAACAAGGCATTTTGGTGGAACAGCAGATCTGGTAAATCGTGCGGTCACTGTTCTGCATCCAACTTATGAGGAATGTTTGGAAACCTTTGAAAACTCATATGCTTATTTTGTAAATTCGTACAGGGTGTGTACCAGGAAGGCAACTGACGTGGGGTTGATTAAGATAACGTCATTTTCTCGCCAAGCTTATAAGCTGCAAGTTCATATGGCACAACGCCGGCTGTGTATGGCCGGAACAAACAACATTCCCAACTGCCCCGATGAATACGTGCCGTTTGGGTCCAAAGATACATACGTTGTTCTTGGATATGGAGAAGATGCGTGTAAGCTCGTAATATTTGGTTTTGTGCCTTTTCAAGGTGGGGAGTCGCCGAGTACCACATTTATAGTCACCGGTTTCGTTCATTTTCCGGTATAGTACACATAATATATAATAATATATATAATATGTATAATATGTATGCTAAAAACAAGACAAATTTTTAGAGTCCAAGGACAATCCAGGAACAAAATATTGCAGTTCAAATCCCTATAATTTAGTATTTACGCCAGTATGCCTCGCTGAGGGTTTTAAGTTGCATAGATATAGGATGACAAAAGACAACGGCATGACAAATACACCAATTTAAACCCCGTACACGTACATATTTATTACTTCATAAAATTACAATGGCAAGCCAAGCAACGAGCAAGAAACGGCATTTGAACGATCTTATCAAGTTCATTCAGACTGTCTTTTTTATAAAATTTAACTCCCTCTTGCTTTCACTGCTTTGTAGACCCTTGGTGCAACAAGATAAAATTTTCAGGACATCGAGATCTTCAATTTCATATAAAATATGGCTATATTAGAAAAAGATGACAATTCGACATTTTTGCCCATATCACGTTGCCGTCGCCTGTCACGTATCATACTACGTACTCCATGCAATACACAGTATATTGGCATTAAACTTTACATGCACAAACTTTGTGCCTGTCAAATAGCTAGCTTGCCAAAATTTATTTTGATACCTTAAGTTTCCACTGTCCTCTAAAGCAACCAACATGAAATTTTCGAAAAATGCTATTTTAGACGAAAACAAAATTTCTGCTACCAATACTGTGAGCTACTGAAAAGTCGTGACAGGGATTTATTATATGCAAAATAAATCTCTAATAGACTGTGCTAATAACTAAGCACGACGTTTCCACACCAAAGGGGTTTGTTCAGGACAGGACAAAACGTTCAATGACCCACACATTTGTAGAGCTATTTTGAGCAAAAACGGACTTCCCCGGCTCTGAAAATTGTGGAAAATAACCTTATAAATAAGACAAGATAATAGTAAATGAAATAGTGATCTCATATAAATAATAGCACTTTATCTAGTCCAAATTAGGTTTACACCAAGTTGTAACCGATTTGCTCTTACACAGCGCTTAAACATTTGGTAGCAGAAAAAATATTGATTTTCTCATTTTCCTATGTTTAACACATATCGGGCTCACCTTTAGGAGCTACTGTGAATGATACGTAAAGTTCTGCTACAAACGCACTTGTCTTGTTGTGAGAACTCATTGGGACTCCAAAATATATGAAAATGAGAATACTCGGAGATGGCCGAAAAATCGCGACCCCTCTTAATTGTGGTTGCCTGTTATGCAGACACTGTTCATTATAGCCATTCTGGAAGCCAAATAAAAATGGCAGGATATTTACATAGTAACCTGCAAATATTTGATCTCTGATCCTCATCTTCGTTGACGTTCCATGAGCACAAATTTTCGGTCATTATGCCCCTTATAGCTCCTCAAGAATTTTTCTTATCCGGTCAAAACAGTACATCGCTTTGATCTTTTCGTAAATGGCCATTTTCAATCGAACATTTAAAAAACTTGTTGAAAATTGAGGCCTCCATGAAACTGAGGAAAAATACGAAATTAGAGGGAGAACCTGCTAATAAAAGTCTTCCTGCGAACGTGAAACAATGGGTGCATAACAGCTTCTTATGAAGCTGACAAAATTGCCTGCCCAGAAACGGTTGGCTCCACAATTGAGCACACCCAGTGAGCAACTGGGAAACATTGCCTTGTATTGTCGAATTTAATACAAAGACATATTGTAAATGAGCAGCACTACGGTGCGGGCATTTACGATCAGCCGTTGTCATTAACCGTTAGTTGTTGTTGAGTTGTTGTGTAGACGATCTTTTCAGCATCATAACTAAGAATGTACGTTTGTAACACTCTTGCTTATTATCTACTCTTGGTGTTGTATAAATATGGCGTAAAATTCACAGTACACTATTTAAATAGCAGCACAACGTCCAGATTTTGGTATTACTAGTTTAGGAAACTGCAAATGTTAGTCCTACGCAATTGCTAGTTTCCTTTTAGATCCTTCACCTTTTGCAATAGAAGATGCAACACATGATAAGATTTCTGGATTAACAAAGTACATGAAACTGCTCCAACTTAACACTGCAGCGCTTGACATTGACAATGATCCTCGAAACGGAGGCTTTCTGGTTCCATGTTCAATGGGATCCACTGCAAAGGTTTAGTCAGTCACACTTTTTACTTCTGGCATCTGGAAACAAACCTAATACTTTCTAAATCCAACAAGGTCAGAAAAATCGTAAACTGCTTTCCTCGTTGTTAAGCATACTGCTTATTCCATTGAGTGGCTTGGAAAAAATAATATTTTATTTCGTTCTTTTCTTCGAATTGTTTCGTTCTCATATACATTCTCGCTTAAGGTGGTGATTCCCTTTGGATCAGTTTTGAACCATTACATACATGGGCAATAGATCTGTCCTATACAGCCAACGAATCATTTCCATTTCCAAACATTTCCAATCAGACCTGTTTATTGTACTTTTGCATGCATGAACTTTTCCCAACTTTGTGAAGCGATTATTTAGCTAGAAAGCAGGAATCGGAGCAGCTAAAAAAGGGGCGTTTTTGTGCAAAACACATTTTTAAAGGGCAATCCTCCTGTGTGCATTTTAAATCATCCACAAACGCTGTAAACATCGATCGCATTTCTGCAAAAACCACAATTTCAATCATTACAGACACAGAAATACCTGTTGCGTAATGATCGCCACTTGAATAGCTTGCCTCTGTGTTTCCCTCAAATCGACAACTTTAGTTTAAATTTACGCCGTAAAATTTCGGTTAATTTTTTAGCTGCGATCCGATCTGATCCACATCATATTTTCCATTTCCTGCTTTGAAATAATGTTTAAGCAAATACTTTGTTTTGATTCTTATCAATATTCACAGAAAAACGAATATTAATACGTATTTTTAATGTTGTTAAAACGTTAAACGATTGACCTCCCTAGCAACGGGAGCTATCAAATCTTTTGTGTAGCTACGTTGGACCCATCTTTATTGTTTGGCGTCTTCAGGTTTTTAGCCTGTTTTATGTGACGTCTGTGTTTTATGCTGAATTCCACTACCTGGGTTGTTGCTCTAATCGATGACAATTTTTACCTAATCCTAACAATTTTGAAGTCACGGTTTTTAGTTATAATGCAACAAGAAGTGTCAAAGCCGTTCTAAGAACAGACCAATGGCTTTGCGCGCAAATACATCTGATGAGACAGCAGGAAACCCAAGCAGTGTTCTAGGCTATTCTGGATTCAATACTTACTCACCCGTTTAATACCCATTTAGTGATATTAAATATCAGCAAACCAGAAAGGTTGAAATCAGCGTAATAATCTGGTCTCTACGTCAGGGGATGTGGCGCTGTGGTAGAGCGTTGTACTTCTTAAACCAAAGCTCGGCGGTTCAATTCCCGCCCTGGACACTTTTCTTCACATCTTTCAGATCCTGATTTCAGCCTTTAACAGTGAGAGCGGTTAAATCGTTTAGTAAAGGAAGAACCTAAGGGTAAACGTCCCGACACAATGGTTAATAGCTCCCCTGGCTAGAAACGGCCAAACATCTAAGTAAACTAAACTTGAAGAAGGCGCTATTACCGTTAAGCTCTGATTTCAACCTTTCTAAGCTGCTGATCACTGCCAATAGCGAAACGCTGCAAAGTGTGATATTCTAGGGCGATTCCGGTGGTCCTGTCCTGAGAAAACAGAAGACAAAGGACGGGGTGTGGTACTGTATTGGAACCATTGCAGCCGGCGCCATTCGACGATGCGAGGATATATGTCCAGCAGGCTCCAGTGCAAATCCTAGCACACTGCCACCTCATTTGGAAGGAACTAGGCTAGACTGTGGCAAGTGTAAGCAGAGCGAGTGTCTCATAAGCTTCTCTGACTTGAGGTCATACAGTGGTTGGCTGAGGCTAGAATTGCGGTAAAGTTGAAAGGACAACGCCCTGTAAACATTTTCGTGAATGTTGGGTCGAAATAAAGATATGGTTAAGTGGTGTATTGTATGGATTTTGTTTCAATGTAATGTCACAGGAGTGGTAAACTGCATGGAATCACTTTCAAAGTCGGTGCCACCAGGATTAGTACGAAACTCACCTTTTGCTGTGGCTTAAGTTTGCAAGATATCAGGCATATTAAGGCCGAAATTAGTGGAGGGTGCCACCAATAGTTGGTAGATGTGACTTTAACCAGACCGCATCTGATTCGCTAACTCCCTAGCCTATGTCAAAAGTACTTGTGCAAGATCACAGCACCTTACTTACCTTATTAGTTTAGTGTTTAAATTGTTTACTCCACTAGCTACTGCTGACTCCAATTCCTCCTTGCCAAGACCAACGTTTAAGCAGATCCCATGGCTTGAACAATACTTCTAGAGATTGGAAACCGACAGACCTCGTTCACCTGGATATTCTTTAAGCAAGAAACTGGAGAGTGCAGGGAGTGATAGTTTGTAATCGTACACAAGTGTCCTAACATAATCTGGGTCAAGCCAATCCATTACGGCAAAATGAAACTGAGTTGGAGTTATATATTCGTGGTGGGAGTGAGCCTGCTATACTTTTAATTTTCTCATTGTAAGAGTGTGGCCTTGATACTAGCAAAAAGATTGATACTACAAAAAACTTGATACTACAATTGAAGAGAATAATCCAAAAACAAAAATCAAACATAATTTGCAAGTTTTTAAACAGCGTTTGATATTTGAATTATGATTTTTGTTTTGTAAATCAAAACTCAAATATCAGTGCTTTGATTTTTGATTTTGTACAAAAGACAAAAATCAAAATTCAATGCCTTGGATTTTGAATTTTTTTCAAATGTCAAATGGTCCCGCGTTACACGCATACTTAAGGAGGGGGGTCGCGAATTTTCGACCAACTCCGATTTTTATAATTTTCACATATTTTCTAGTCCCCATGGGTCCCCAAAACAAGACATTCGCGTTTGTTTCAAAACTTTCCCTTGTCATTCACTGTCTTCCTTCAAAGGTGACCTCGACATGTGTTAAACATAGGAAAACGAAAATGTGAGGAAAATTTCGCGGTGACCAAAAGTTTGAGCGCTGTGCAAGTGCAAATGAGCAATAACTTGCCAAAATGTTAACCTGAACTAGATAGCGTGTTAATATATATGAGGTGTTTTTGCATTAGATCTGAGATTTTCTAGAAAATTTCTACAATTACTTAAGTCGGTTTTTGCTAAATTCTGAAATAACAAAAATGCAACCGAAGAAATGATTCGTCATGCTCTGAACTAACCATTCACCGCAACACAAATAGTTCTTCAGTTTGCGTACGCACAATCCCTGGTGCTGCTGCTTGGGCGAATTTTGTGAGATGTCACGAGAAGTCGCCGGGCAACATGCCATTCTACGCTGTACATACCTGTTCAAAGAAGGAGGTGGGTCTATTTGCAGCGGGTGTTACGAAAAGTGGGGGGAGGGTCGGACCGGTTCTCGTGTGCCCTTGGAGCAGCCAAGAACCAACGATCAAGTATTTTGTTGACCACACACATGTTGTATATTCATGCAACAAAACCGGTCAAAGAAGTTTAGGACACCCCCATTTTAGTCGCCCCCTTTGAATGGTTAAGTTTCAATCAGAATAGTAGTAATAATCGATGCATTGTATTTATACCTATTAAGACGTATTTTTCAACCAGATAAAATAACAACGCAATCAATTAGCTTTAGCAACGCGCATAGAACTGCAACTATCTTTAATTCGCAGTTTAGTTGGGAGAAAATTTGCATATTAACTCTTGTAACTGCTAATCTGCACAGAGTAGTACGTATGTGTGCAACTCTAGATGTTGATTATCTTTAACGTTATAAACTTCTTAGCAATAGTAATCATGGTTTTGCTACCATTAATTTGACTATTTTTTATATGACTATATTTGACTATATTTCTTTTATTAGCTTGTTTCAGTAGCTTACAATTTGTCTTTATATTTGAAATTATTTGTTAACTTAGCTATGTTAACACTCTTGCAGTTTACAGTTGCTTTTTCATTACCTGATTAATAATCAGACACTAACGTGAGCAGAGAACTCACGCTATTTCCCTAGTTTGTCAGATTTGTTTTTGTTTGCACTAACTACATAACTCTTTTCCACCATTTAATATTCCATTTGTGACAGTGTGGCTTCTCAGAAAAACGAAGCCTGGACTTGCACGTTTGGAGAACAATTTCAACAATTATTTTATTGGCATCATTGATTCAGGAGTTTGTCAAGTTCCAAACTTTGGAAGGCTTCAACTTGTAAATCTGATGTAATGTTCATGTCATTTTAAGCCGTAGCATGTGTGATCAAAAATTTCAGAATGAGTAAATCTTCTCAATAGCTTAGGAAATTTGACAAAACTAATCCAACAAAATGGAGTTACACTACTATGTTTGCTTTGCCAAAGCTGCAAAACTATCTCAAAGTGTGCATAACTGGAATTGCAACAGTCCTTAATTACCAGTATTGTTGAGAGAAAGTCAGCATAAGATTAACTCTGCACAGTTCCATTTTGCATATTATCTTGCAACTTTGCATCATTTGTTTAATTTGCATTGTTCGCTTTGCATCTGACATCTATGCTTAATTTGCATAGCTCTGTTTTAGTTGATAACACTTACTGTGGAAAAGCTAGTACAATAATTATTCATTATATTGTAATCGTTATTCTAATTTTCCTTTATTAGCGTGTATCAGTAGCTTTAAATTGAATTTTGTAATCAAACATATTTATTAGCATTGAGGTGTATTTCTTTCGAAGTTGTAGCTATTACTGGATTTAATAATCTGAATTCTACCAGCTTAAAAATCAAACCAAACAATCTTTCTTTGTTATGAGCCAGGTTCTTGTTTTAGCCTCAATTGCAGGTTTTCACTTCGACAGAAAATTTCGATTTGATAATGATGCTGCTTTCAAATAAAAGATTTCAAAAGCCTTTTCTTTCTGCTCTGCTTTGGGAGTTTGCCGCATGCTTTAGAAGGTTGCAATTTTATCTGAAATCTAAAATTTTGGAATTTAAGAATTATCTTTTTGTAATTTTAAAGTATAGAATAAGCTGATTACAACTTTCGTATGCGGTCAATCTTCTCAACAGTTTAAGAAATTGATGAAACGAATCCAGCAAAGGATGCAAAATTAGATTAGCATCAACGGCTAAAACTCCTTTAGGGTTTAGCCTGCTCGCGTCAGCCGCTGTGAGCATCCATCGAAGCCTTAGCGCAAAACCTGTTGTCCAACTTTGAAAACTAGAAAATGTGCGGAACTCTAACCTTGTCTGTATGTTTATGTTTTTAGATTTGCTGACTGAAGGATGTAAAATACAGTTTTTAAAAGTCAACCAGAGGTTTAGCGAAATTATTGTAGAATGAGAAAGCCCTGAGAACAATGATATCAGCATCGAAACACGTGTTATTTTATTATTTGTTATTCTTCGATTAATTGCCTTGCATATCCGCGTAAGTAATATAGCGAGGGCTCTTGATGTGTACGGTGGCTGCGGAGTTTTTTAGGGCTTGTGATACAAACATTAATCTCAGAGGAGTTGTGGACTAAAAGTAGCAATTCGTAAAATGCACAACAAAGTGATGGCTGGAATGACCAAACACACAGCGTTGATTTCGAATTACAGTGTGATACAGGAATTAGATCTAACGTACAAGGAGATGACAATCGAAAGGTGGACCATAAATTTTCTGATCTGATTGTCCAGAATTTGCCTTACAGAATGACAGATGGTGAGCTGAAGGATTACTTTAATGCATTAGGCAAGCTTTGGTATGCAGAGGTTAAACTAAATGTCAACACTATAAGAGCTGGTTTTGTTTCATTATTATTATTATGATGCAAAGTTGAAATTATTGGGTCCGATTCAACGGACTTGGAAGGGAATAATTTGTGTGATGAGGATATTCTGGAATTCGCCGATGCGACCGCTGCAAAACCAACCCTGGGAGTAGGTTAAACCTAAGCTCAAATATTTTAAAAGTTTATGAACATTCAAAACGAGTTAAAAATGTATATCTAGTTTAGTTTAATTTTGGACATTTTTAAGAATATCACATGAAAATAAGTATAACATGTATTCCAAATATTAACCCCCATATGTGGTATAAAGTTCTTCATTTTGAAATATAAAGATTGGGTTTACTGCAACTTCTTAGCTAAACCCAATAAAATGTTTTTGGTTTTCCTGAATATTGATAAAAATCGAATCTCGCTAATTTAAATAATGCGATATTTGAACTCAACTTGGTTGAAGATACACCCACAACAAGTTTCAGCGTATTTAGTAGCGTTTTGAGTTTCTGAGTCTCCCAGTTTCTGAAATATTTTTTCTTGATACGGTATATCTGTGTTTACTGTATTGTTCCAGGAGCTCAATCTGGAAGAAAACCGGTTGCAAGGCGTAGTTGCAGCTCATAGAATAACGACCTGACCGGTTTGGGATCCAAGATTGCCACAGTAAGTGAGCCTCAGATGGACATTTCCGAATTAAGTTGATTTCAGATTTCTCAGACGGAATGAGAAATTTTCTTTTTCCCAGGAGCCCATGAAATAAATATGGAAATATCTTTTAGTGTGGGAACTGTTGGTGCCAATTTGCGGAAAAATCTCCAAAGTTGCATCTATTGTACAGTATGCTTTACTGTTAGCTATGACTTTTCATGTTTTGTTATATTTCAGGTTTTGGCAAGATGTCCAAATCTGGTTTCCCTTGGCTTGGAAGGGAATAAGCTCTCTGACGCGGACCTTCAGGAATTTTCCGTTGCAGTCGCCGTCTATCCTGCTCTGAGAGTAGGTTCAACCTAAGCTCTAACATTTCCAAATGAATCGAATGTTTCAAGAGACTATGAGATTCAAAACGATTTCAAAGTTAATATCTAAAGCTTATCTCTAAATTTTGAATGTCTGAAACAACGTCGCGTCGATGCATTTCGACAATATCATAGCTGATCTTTACATCTTGGACATTTTGGAAAATAGCGTCTAGAAATAACTCTTCCAGAAATGCGGCAGAAACGAGGAACGAATTTTTTCGTTTTAGGGCATGAAGAATTATTGTTTTTGCTTTAACATACTATGTATGCGTGAGTTTATTTTACAATTTCAAGAGCTCAACCGGGAGGGGAACCTGTTGGAAGGCGTGCTTGTGGTGGCCCCGGCCCGAACTATTCGAATGGTAAACCTGATCGACAACAACTTTTCTCGCTAAGCTTTCGAACTGGAGGAGCAAGAAGAGCAGATGCCGGCTGGAGGTCTTCCTGTCACGGAGGTTTTCATGCTTGTCAAGTAAGAACTACTTGAACTTTTGAAAGAATGCTTGATCGTTTGTCACGTCAACCCTGTGCGCAAAAAGTTAATTTAAATTGAGTTAATTTAAACTACTGTAAACTGTTGGAAAAGGTTTCACTCGCTGCGCGGAAATTCCCTAAGCAGAAAAAATTTGCAGAGTTGCGATTTAGCTGAGTCGACCTTAATTCTTAGAGTTCATAACGTTACAACAAATTTGTACTTGTACTTCTATTATTTGTACTTTTGTTTGTTTTGTTTGATAGCTTCTGCTTCAGCGAAGAGTTTGAGACGAAGTTTAAGGCAAATTCCCCTACTCTGAGGACTCCGACGAATCAGACTCGGATTAAAAATGAAAAGAGTCCCTCGCGCCGTCCGAGACAGCCAGTGGCGATAAGATGGTTAGGGACGGTCCCCCGGAAAGCATCCTCACCATTATGGTGGCCCCACTATAGGTGTGAAACTGTATCACCTGGTCCAACAGGAGGACCAGGAAAGTGTTGTCATACCCCTGCCAGTGGTTCCCAACATAGTACCGGAAACCAACTCTCCCCAGCTCTAGCGAGGTCGTTCTCGACCCCATGTTTCTGGACGAAGTGGCGGTGGTTGGTGAAGAGGACAATAAGTCCACTGAATCCATTGCGGGATACGTGGTGTTGACAGAGGGGGTGAGCTTGCACCCGAATATCCCGATAGGCTGTCCGGATCGTGAAACGAATCTGCATCCGTCCGAAAAGAACAGCGATGGAGGCAGGAGAAAGGCTTTTGGTTCGTAAGTTTTCCAATAACTTTGTAGACCTTTGTAGAATCTTTTCAACATTTTTGAGTAGCTTGTAGTGGAGATCAGGATTGCAAATAATCAGTTGTGTTTGTACACAACAAGGATATGTGGTTTTTGTTGATTCTGTGAACTTATTGCGATGCCCCCTTGTTTTCTTCTTGCTCCTTAATGTTCTGCGTTTTGCTTTGAAGCTTTTGTTAGAATGTCTTGGCTTGGGTTTGGCTCACTTTCTTGATTCGTTCTTTAACTTCTGGGAATTGTTGAGTTACGTAGACTTATGAACTAGTAGTTTGCCATCTGTGCTGTTTAGCACAGCCTATTCTCAGAATTATTTTGCCTTTGCGCTCAGATTGCTCATTATTTGTTTCTACGACAATCGTCAAACCAGTAACAGCCTGAGCAGTTGTTGGCATTCAAACTTTTACCTTAATTTCTCATTTCTGCAACAACGTTACTCGGCCAAGATTAGTACTGACGTCGGGCGTCGTAACAGCTTGTTGATTTGTATGCATCTTTGATAGTTTTCTTAAATTTAAACCGACCGGCCTGCATGTTTGATACTGTTTTGTAGCAGCACCATGGGTGCAACATTAATTTTGTTATCGCATTTATTAGTTTAAGCTTGTTATTATTAAGCTACTTGATTTGACTAGATTTCGTTAAAGTGACTTTGTAAGTCTCTGGGATTTACATTATTCAGATTGCTATTTTCTACTAGTATAGAAAAATAGAAACATTGATCTGAAGTGAGAATTGACAACATAAATTCCGTCACTGGAGTGCTAACCAAACAGCCTTTCGTTTGTTGGGCTTATCTATAGCAAAACACCGCTGTCATTTAAAACAACAGGAATTGTTATGGTGTATACTAAGAGTACATAATATAAGATGTGCCACTAGGCACACTCTATCTAATCAAGCAAAGCTATGCTCTGCTCGCTAACGGCCCACCCCACCCCAACCCCTCCCGCAAATTAGACCCATCACTTCAAAGAATTTTGAGCGCTATGTTTGTGTTCTAAAGCTAGAAGCAGGCACAAAATTCGCGCACGCACTGCTTGTGTTTTCGAGCTTAAACACATAAACATGGAGCGAGTGAGCGTACCCCCGTTTCGACTAGGTACTGATTTGCGGGGGACTCACTAGGGTCTGATGTGCGAAGGGGGTGGACCGTTAGCGTGCAGAGCATGGTTTCTGCTCTGATAACATAGAGCTTGACTAGTGGCATACTCTTATAATTATGTACCTTACAGGGGCAATGAACTTGGAATGAAGTCTGCACAGCCTTCGAGCTGATCACGCGGGGGTTAAATTTTTAATTATTAACGATATGTGTCGACTATATTTTTTACAAAGCTGTGTTTTAGTCACACATCTTTCAAGCCCCTTTGTCGAAAAGATTTGCTAGCTTTTACGCAACCCTCTCAGATTTTGATGAATCTCGCAAAAAATGCTAAAGTTTTTCTTCTCTGCTTTTGCTTAAATAGCAAGGGAATTTTATGAATACAGTCATAATTCATTCTGCTTTTAAAATTTAATTAGCATTATTAACTAAGTTATAAGTAGTTTTCAAAAGTTGCAGCTATGACATGTAATTTTTACATTATAGAAATCCGCTGATATACTTCCGATTTCGAATGATACAACCCTCAGGGCGGTGGGAAAATCCCTAGTGGAAATACTCAAATGTTTGGCTCCAGCATACAGTTGAAATTTTAACCAAACTGCTAGTGGGCGACAGTTATGCAGCTTTATGGTTTGGCAGAAATCAGTATGAAAAACAGATCCAACTGGGAAACATTAGGAGAGGAATGTAGTAAAAAGCAGATAAAACAAAATAATCATTTTTTTGCAGAAATTCATTATTTAGAAAAATAAATTATAAAAGGAAGGGGCGGCAGCATGAAATCAATGTGCGATATAGCTTAAGGAGAACTTTGGGCCTTAAGGAGAATTTTTCGGGTCGGAGATGCTGTAGTGACAATCTTAGTTTCGTTTGTTCTTTCATTTGCTCGAGTGTTGACTTGACCAAACGCTTTAAGGAAGAACATACGTAAGAACATACATCATTTTACGTAAGTAAATTAATAACAACTGCAGGTGAAACGACCAATGTAGAATGGAACAATTAATAGGGGGTGTCGTAAATAGGGCCGTAAAAATTATAAAGCGGGTAGCGGTAGAATGTTCACAACGGGGTTCTAGGGGGCAGAGCCCCCAGTAGTTGAAGAAATTTTTCTATTTTGCAATAAAACCGGTCTTCACAACTTTAATTCCTTGTTAATTCCTTAATTCCTTTCATCGCTAACTGGATAAATCATTACAGGCACTCCGTATTAACTTAGACCAAATCTCCAGAAACATACAGTACATATCATTGTAGAACACCTGAGCGACCTGCAGGCCAGTCTAAACTGATCTCTTATTGCGGTCAAACATGGTATGCTCTTTGAATATGTGAAAACATCAACTGTACCGCGCAACATACGTAAACAATATTCTATCACAATCTCTGGAAGGACCTCGCTTCGTCGAACATAAAACCTTGGCTGAACGTTTTCTGATGTTTCATGTATCAAGGCAAATTAAGAAAAGTTCGTTACGATTTTGTACCACAAGCGGGAGTTTGTTATCCATGATTTGCGTCATTAAATTTATATATTTTCTACAATAAGCTTAATTCTGCTAGCTGCGGTGCAGCAAATGTTCCGAATCTGTTTGTGTAGCTGTATTCATTACTTTAGCTTTAAACGAACCATTTTCGAAGTAGACTTTCATGTTTGAGTGTACCTGAAAGTAAAAAGGCAAGCCATACTGAAGACAATATTTCCTGCGCTTTCCTTTTATTAGCTGGAACTGAACCAGAAGACGACTCAGTGCGCAGCAATGGCATTCAGTTGCATGCTTTGGTTTATGCTAATTTGTCTACAACCCCAGGCCATCAAGTCGTTAATACCATTAAAATGCTTTTCATTAAGTGAGCGGCTTAAATAAAAATTCTTAATGGTTGGAGTTAGGGTAATTAGTCCCAACATCGCTGAAATGCATCTAAGGGGGGTTCGCTTTGTGTGAACATCGATAGTCGCGGATTTCGCTCATTTTCACATACAATATAAAACATATGTTCTCTAAAACAAGACAAAATATTAGACTGTGACAGAGCTACACAAGTGGAAAGTTGGAAAACTTGAAAAATCTCTGCAATTTGTTTTCCAAGGACATGTAGAGACGATTGACGAATGGCAAGTAATAAAATGGCAAACTAATGAATACTATCGATCGGCTAATATTTCAGTACTAAAACAACTCTGGCTTAGCCAGCTGGTTGTTTACAATGCAATTTTCGATCGTGAACTGAACATTTTTCTGCTAACGTGCCCTCAAACGTAACTTGCTCTAACTTGTAGGTACTACATTTCGGCCACATGGTTTTCCTAGAAAAGTTTGGCTCATCATTAGCTGTCGAATGATATCCAATTTACTGTAGTGTGAAAATTTCAAAAAATGACTATTTTGAGTTTGAACGCGTGAGAGATCATAGTAGCCTACAGGACAGAAAAGTTAATGCTTGAAGCAGTAGATTTTACCACAATGTTGGTAAGGCATGGAGAGCTACATGTGTCAATGTTGGTGACTTTAGGTAACGACTAAAGAGTGAGAAATTCCTAAAATAATGTGAAAATTATGAAAGATGGTTATTTTGGCAAAATGTGCAGCTTTTGCAGCAAGTTTTTTGTGAGCTTGTTACAGGCGATAGAAAATGGCTACTAGTTTCATTCCAATTCTTATGCGCAGAGTGCAACTATCTATGTGCCGTTTCTGTAGCCTTTGCAAATCGTCCAGGAGTGACGAAAATGTTTTGCAAGTCCTGTTTTTCATGGTTCAAAAACACTGATTTTCCAAATTTTGGCTTTGAAAAACCGCCAAAAATCCGCTACTCAGCAGAATTGTGCCGCAAGAGTTATTTGCACTCTATAGTCAGTCCTAAACAAGTTGTAGCGCTGTATCTCTTATACAGCGAAAACATGTTTCTGCCACAAACGTTTAAACCTAACTTATTCGTTTCCTTATGCTTAATACGCGTCAAGATCAACTTTGAAGGGCTCTGCAGAACGACAGAAGCAACATTACTCAAAACACTTTTGTCTAGTTATGAGGTACATGGGGACTACAAAATGTGTGAAAATGAGTAAAATGTAAAATGGTGGAAAAAGCGACCAAAAAGCGAACCCTCCCCAAACTGAGTTTAGTTAATTGATATGGTTTACCATTTTTGATGTCAGAGTGCAGGTCATTGTTAATGCAGTTAGCACAGTTTTATCAACGTGTTGTTTTATGTAGTGATCAATTTGTGTTCTTGAGCTCAACCAATCACTTCAGCATAATTTAGTTCACTTGGACTAAGCTAAACTAAACTAAACTAAAGTTGGACAAACCTACAAGGAAATTATACCAGGTGCCGCTACTTACCTTCTTTGATATTTCATGATCTTAGTTTGAAATTATTAGTTATTGTGTTCGCTTTGCAGCAGACTTGAGCGGACTATGCTACAAAGACAAGGCTAACTGCTGGGTATCTCCTGGGGATATGAAAATATGTTCCAGCCGATACTCATACGCGGGTAAGAAAAGTGTCACATATCGAGCCGCACAATGCCTCAAGTGGACTGATAAAAGAATTCCTCCTATCTATCAACTGTTTCCAGAAAACTACTGCCGGGCATATGGTAGCTATCCTCCGTTCTGCTATATAAATGCACTGACTGAATTTTATAGAATTAAGATCTCATGGGATTACTGCTTCAACCAATGCAACAAGGACGCGGGTAAGCATTCATTGTTAATTTACTAAATAATATAAATATTCTTCTTTCTGCCAGATTGAAAAACTATCAACTGGTGGTATTGAGCTGTATTGCGATTACTGCTTCAGTCTGTGCGAAATAAATTGTGAAAGCTCAACATCGGTAAATCAAGAAAATACATTTTTTGTGTTATTTGTTACTGAGAAACTTACTGACTGCATGTTCAAAAGGATCAAATAAATGTAGAGTGTAATAAAGATTATTTTGAATAGAGGATATGAACAGTTTCCACTTTAGTTAGCGACCGCAAGTGTCGAAATTTTTTGCCGGCTTTTGAGCTCCAGGTCTGGGGGTGTGAACACCCCAAATCCCTTGCACAAGTAGGGCAAGTTTCTACAGCCTTTCAAACTTGTCATTCTCAAATCTGGAAACTAGGTTGCCCAGCAATTACGTGTCAAAGCTGGTACATGTCCCAAATGGTAAAGAATCTAGAATGAGCAGTCGAGTAGTCTAGATCGAGTACGACAAGATATTTGCGATTACCTCTTTAGCGAGCCAAAGAACCTGTTTTTGAGAACTCCATAATGTAACGGTCCAGTAACGAAGTCTGACTTGCTTGACCTGTATAATAGTGTGAGTAAGCTTTGAGAAATCACAGAATCTAAGTTTTGGACTATGTGCTTTATTGCGACATTCCAGCTTGCTTCAAAAGTATGAAGTGGTATGTTATTGCAAACGGATGATCCAGCAAGCTGATTTGTCCAATCTAGATTAAGCTCTGCAGGCTTAATTGTGTAAGAAATAGGCGAAGCTTTCCAAACTCATTATTTAGGTACTCTGACGTTGTAGGAGCAGTGTTGGATATTTGCATGAAAAGAGAATTTTTGGTTGTTAGCATTATTCCCAGAGTACATCATCTGATTTAGAAAGGAAATTTAAACTGCAAAAACACTACATCGACTACATTTACTGCTGATTAATTCAAAAAGTGTTTTCTGAATTTCCAGGTACACAACTTCAAAAGTTTGAAGTTTGCGCAACGCGTACTGGCTGCAAGACTTGCGCGACGCCATTTTCAGACACCGGACTCTGCAACGCTGAAGATTTTCCTTCAAATATGCCTTCTTGTCCAGAGCGTAAGTCGATCTTATTTACACATAAGAACAACGCTTGTTGATAACAGGAAAAGCGTTGCGATGTTATAATCGAATTTGGCGTGAGCACAGGAACGTGACCATTAAAGCGGACGGCGACTTCAATTTTGACCAGACATCTTGCGATTTGATTCATTTTTGGCACGAATACAAAGCATGTGCAATTTGGAAAATTTTGGCTATGGCGTCAAATAACTATGTTCTTTTGCTACCCGAGAAGCTAATATCTGGTGTGAATATACATCCCGTAGGTCCATAAAATTGTACCAAATAGGAAACATTCTTTCAGCGCGTTTTAGTTTCATCCCATTTGAAACCTGAATAAAGTGTCAAATGCCTCTGGAAAGAAATTTCGAAAGATTCGAAAGATCAATATGCACAATATTTACATCAATCAATAGCTTTCATAATCTTGAACAACGTTTATAACGTATTTGCTGCATGTTTCAAGTCATTTCTGAAGAACCAAAACTTCAACGTTCCACTGAATTGAGGAATTCTCCGTCAAATTATTAGTTTCTTAATAAAGCCAGACAAGCGGTTAAGCCTGGTGGAACTTATTATTGGGTTGCCGCTTTTTCACAAAAAGGCAACCCTTTAAGTTGGGTATGTCCGTTATTATTATTATTTCTTGCCGCATGTGTCCCCCCCCTCTAACTTTTGATTGGCTGGACCGATCCGGCTGAAATTTTCTGGGGGAGTTGGGGGTGACCTAAAGTGCTCCCGGAAGCGCGGGCAGTTCGGTACTTCCCGGATTCCGGAAATGGCGGTACCCGGAATTTTTTAAAATGGTAAGGGGGGACCAAGGGAAACGTAAAAATTTTTTGTCTCCAATTTTGCTCAAAAGTTGGTTATAGGGTAATTCAACCACGCTGATTTCGAAACTCAAATCGAAATTTCCGGAAAATTTCCGGATTTCGAAATATTCGACCCGGAAAATTCCGGATTTTGAAAAATTTTTCCGAAAGTGGTCGATATGGTACTCAAATTAAAGAGCTCGTCGAGCTGAACAACTTTCCTTCTTGCGATATTTTCCGGAAATGAGCCTAGCGAAAGTTATGGCCGAAAAACTGAAAATCCGGGAATTCCCGGAAACCCGGATTTTGAACGGAAAAATTTTTTGTCTCCGATTTTGCTTAAAAGTTGGTCATAGGGTAATTCGACCGCGCTGATTTCGAAACTGAAATCGAAATGTCCGGAAATTTTACGGATTCCGAGATATTGGACCCGGAAAATTCCGGATTTTGAAAAATTTTTCCGAAAGTGGTCGATATGGTACTCAAATTAAAGAGCTCGTCGAGCTGAACAACTTTCCTTCTTGCGATATTTTCCGGAAATGAGCCTAGCGAAAGTAATGGTCGAAAAACTGAAAATCCGGGAATTCCCGAAAACCCGGATTTGGGACCAAAACAATTTTTGTCTCCGATTTTGCTTAAAAGTTGGTCGTAGACTAATTCGATGGCGCTGATTTCGAAACTGAAATCGAGATCTCCCGAAATTTTACGGATTTCGTGGTACTCGACACGGAAAATTGACTTGTTGATAAGAGGAAAAATGCAGCGGCAACCCGTTCATGCAAATAAGCTTGTTTTTCATGTCTTTAGTGGCTTATTAAACGACATAGGTTAAACGGTACGTTACGTTTGCTGGGGAGGCCAAGCAAATGCTAAAGAGTGTACCGGACAGACAGCTGAGTCGGTATTCAAAAGAATTTAAAAATATCAGCCATGGTACCATCTGTAATGGAAACAATGTGATAGGTATGCTGTTATGGCAGGGTTAGTAGGGCTGCAAATCAGTGCAATTAGAGGGACCTTGAGCTAAACCTCTTATCGATATCTTGCTATCGCGCCTTAGATACCTTCACAGCTAGACCAAAACTGACATTTTTTCATGTTTCGGGTGGCGCAAATCTATTTACTCAGTCCGAAGCCCCATACTTTCACATAATTTTAGAGACCTATGGGGTGTATGTTCACACCAAATGTTTCCTTGCAGAGTAGCATCAGAAATAAATTATTCGATTTTCCAAATTTTGATCGCTTTTCATCAGTTTCAGCTAACATTCTCTTCAACCGTTGGGGCTATGCCAACGTCAATGCCTGTATTTGTAGCCTAGTATGACACTTCTTTCTGTGTGAAAGAGTAGATATATTCAATTAAAGCACTCAGCTGAGAGAAATTGAATTTTTGTGAATAAACGAAAAAGAAGACACTACATTAAAAAGCAAGTAAAAAATCAAAACAGTGATTCGGTCAAAACGATTGCAATTTAATTTTTATATTTTAGATATACCTAAAATTTTCAATAATATTGTTTTTTGATTTTGAAACAAAAATCAAAATCGCATCAAAAACAATTTTGGTTTTTGATCTTTGATCAACAAAACAGCCCTACTTCCTGACATGATGTTTTGACGGTTTTGAAATTTCTGTTTCGCCGAGAAATGCAAATCGTTAGCTTCTGAGTAAATGGCAACCGTCTAGCTTGCATGCTAAATGTTCCACAATCATACCTCAGATTATCATACCTCAGAGAATTTGTCTCTATGAAAACTTCAAATTGACACCCTTAGCTTAATTTAACGTAGTTCAACAAATGGTAGATTATTTGATTTCTGCAAAAATGGAAGTTTCGACATCAATATAGGAAAAGTTACTAAATCTCACGCTAGAGAAAGCTAGAAATGCATTAAAAGTAAACCTACTTACAATAACATAAGTAAGTCTATTTCAGTGGGAAAACCCGAAATCGCCATACCAAGTTACGTCCGGTTTGTTGGAATGCTCATAAAAGCTGACGAAACCCATGCACCTTTCCCAAGGGGAGACCGATGCTGCAAAAACGGTTTTTGCGAATTTGAAATAGTGATGATAACAGACGACGGAAGAGAAATGGTTAACAAAAGTTTCCCAGTCGCCGATACTCGACTTCACAGACATAGATTGGGGTTCAGGTTCGGTACTTTGCTTTGTTTGAGTTCGTTGTAACCGCTCAGAAATGTTTCAACATGGCATCAATCATAAGTGCTTTTCCATTTCCGAGGTCCAAGCTATTACTTAAGAACAAAAGAACTTGTCACAAAACTCAAGTTCACTCAACTTCACTCAACATTGACTTGGAGTCTTCCGATATGGAGAACATAACTAAAGTCTGACCGAAAAACTGCACAATGATAATTTTCGTTGTATATCAAAATTAGTTTTCATTCATTCATCCATTCATGCGTTCAAAATTCAAAAGACATTCAAGGTCAGCTACGATAATCTATACACTTTCTGAACTGGCATGATGAGACCTATCTCCTCACCAAAACAAATTTTAAAGTTTACCATGCAATTTCAAAGGATTCCTCATTTATATGTACAGGAAGATTGATTCATTCTTTGCTACAACCACGCACGCTCCAACTTTAGGGATAACTCGCGAGCACTCCGAGACATCAAAATTCTAATTAGTATTTTCAGAATCGTCTAGGTGTGAACTTGCCACCACATATATGTGGCTTTCCGAAGTTTGAAAGTTGGTTTTTCGAGAAATGCCGCTATTGACCCAAAATTGTGCCAATTTTAATGTTGCGAAAATGGATAGAAATACGTTAAACCGATACATTAATGACAGCTTAATCCAGCAATATAAGAACTGCCTTGACAAGTAAACATATTGCGCCCGAACTTCATTTTATACCATTTCCCTTAGTTCGGCTTGATTTTGACTTTTAGTCAGGTTCAGGGCACAGTACCTAATAACAATATCAAAGAAGGCCAAAATCAAGTCTAAATAATGGAAACTATTTACATATTAACAGTGTATACGCCCTATCCATCAAAACTTTATATCATTGGATTCAAATCAGCTTAAACTTGAATATTAAGCTATTTTATCGATTTTCGCTATATTCAACTTTGGATCAAAAGTGGTATTTTTCCAAAACAGCTACTTTCAAATTTCGGAAAGAAACATATATCTTGAAAATATCAACGAAAAGTTTTCTTTCCAGTGAGTCGTGAGTAATAGCCAATCAAACTTGGAAAGACGGCCAAAGGATTTTGTGATTCGAAAAATTGAATAAGTTTTTGTATTTCTCGACCGATAAAGCTGTAATTTTCTGTACTGGGATTTCAGATACGAAAAAACTTTTTGTGAAATAGGCCTGGGCCTAGCATGTATCGATTTTTCTGTGCATATAAATGCGGCACCCGTATACAATATCTCTTGAAAAGCTGCACGGAAAATTTCGAAATTCTTTTTTCGTGAGGAGAAATATCTCATCATGCCGGCTCAGAAAATATTTTCCCCATATATTGGAGTTATGTATACTTGGACGGGTTTTGAAATTGATCACACAGCACGAGATCATATTACATGAGAGCATGACAGCATGGCATACTATAATATGTATTATAAGCGTGACACACCCATTGCGTGATAACGCCTGACATCCATCCGCAAGTTGAACCCCAGTAAGCTTCCTCTGCAAGTTAGTACTTAGTTGAAACCACGCCTTAAGAAGGTGGGGTATGGGGGGGGGGGGGTACGGGACCCCTCAAAAATTAGAGGTTCGGTGCAAGGGCTACTAAAATCAGTGCCCTGGGACAAGGGACGGTGCCAGGAAAGGCAGGTCAAACTGAAAATCATTGGAAATTTTAGCCAAAGATTTTCCAAATTTTCCAACAAATCGCTAAAAACTGCTTATTTTGCTTTACAATGGCTGTAAAATAGTTAATTGTGCGCTAAATTCGCTCAAAATTTGCAAAAATTGCACTTTTTTCTAGTAAATTTTCTGCTGGGACCCTCTCCCCAAATTTGAGATAAGGTACAAGGGCAGATAAAATTTGGGCTATAACAGGTACTGGACCCCTCAGAAATTGGTACCCTTGTTAATGTATGGTTAAAACGGCAGTATCTCACTCGTACCATGCTTGCGTGTTAAAGCCCGTAAATGCAAATAGTGGCTGCACAAATTTGGTGTCGAACCTGTTTGATTCACTGGGACCTAATTTGCGGTGGGAGGGGCTTCCGTTAAAGTGTCTACGATGTGTCACACTTATAATACACACATAGAGTAAGCCGTCTGTCATGCTCATATGTAGTATGTACTGTTGGTCAGAGCTAAAGAATGTTGTATATTGTCGCAAGCAGACTTCGACACCGCAGTTTCGGGTGGCTTAAGTGTGTGGAAACATAGAACTTTTAATACGTGCCATGTGTAAAACATAGTCATGAAACGATTCTAAACATATTTGCATATTTATGAATGGTCATCAGCTGGTGAAACGAATTCTGAATTTTTAAGCCCCCGAGTAGAAACGTAAGATTTTTGAGTTTCTTTGAAGTTATTAACTAGCGTAGACTGGATGTCACCTGATTTAACGACGATACAAAATATGGTTTATCAGCTCCAGCCCCTAATACTTTAAACTGTGGTGTGAACAAACACGTTACGTTGCTGAGTTTTGTAGCTTGCAACTGCTGGTTCTGCTCTGCGGCGTGCGCATCAGCAACACAATGGCTAATGGCACATTGGCACATTATTGTGAATATAAGGAAACGTTCATGTTTTGAATTAAATTTCTGTCAAAGCAAAATAAAATATAAAACGATTAAGGATTTCAAAGAAGTTGCCGCGGATAGTTTTCAATAAAAAATTATATTAACTATTACTCTTTGTAAAACATACTCTACTCGAGAAGCGCGCTTGTTCTACTCTGTTGTTATTCTCTAAAGTTAGCTAAATCGAAAAGATTCAAGAAATTACCGTTCTGTCGTCAGTAGTCTTTGTTTTAGCGTCAGCGATGTTGAAGGCATACTGGAAGACATATATCAACGCCCGTAAGTTTTGTACAAAGCAGATATGAATAAAGCTCCTCGACGTATTGGTGGGACGGCGTCTATTGACATATTCGTAAAAGCTCTACTAACAGAGCTGCAGGCTAAAACAATCAGACAACTCTAACCAGTGTGTTACCAGTTTCTTGTGCACAAGTTCAAGTAAGCAGTGAAGTAAGTTTTTGGTGCATGCCGTAAAATGTCTCAAAAATTGGAGCTGTTTTAAGTGCGTTCAAGTTAGCTTTTACAACTATTAATTCATTTGTTATGCACATATCAAAAGATTTTGTGTGCTCAATTATTGCGAAATTCCGTGGATTTGACAAGTAAAAAACTTTTTGGCAAATTATTAGCAAAGAAAATTTGAAGGTCTTAAAGCGGACAAAGCGTTTCCAACCAAATAGCTTAACTCAGTGGAAATATAAACGCCTCAGCCCCAGCAAAAACGATTCCACCTAAGACGGAAGCTGCTATGTAATTCATTAGCACAACGTTGTTTTCATTTTAGCACCGAACTGAATAGATTTTTATGAAGTTAGCTAGTTTCTGCGGAAAGTTTTTATCAAACATTGGGCAGTGAAATTTAATTTATTTCAATGACACAATTTCATGCTTAGATCCAGCTGTATTGGTTCGGCGGAATTTCTGTAGATTGGTTTAATCACCAGATTCTGATATACGCATTAATTCAAACTAGGAATCTCTATGCTATCCTAAAGGTTGCACGAATTATTGACAAACATTTAACACGTTAGCTATTACACTCAACAGGACATAAATAAGTACATACTTGTGTCAGTACTTGTGTACAGTACTGTGTGTGCAGTACTTGTGTCCAATACAGCTATGCGGTATAGTGTAGTATGTGTTGATTGACATATTGCAAAAAATAAATATTCAGGGACTACAGCAGGTGGCAAGGGCTACCAAGGCGCGTATAGATAGGACGAGAAATGATTATGGCATGACTAATACATCAAATTAAAGCCTCCATCACAAATATATAGCTTACATCAACTCATTCTAACTTTCACGTACAGCTATGTATAGAAGTATTGTAAGAAGGTAGAATGTTCAGGACATAATGAGCTTCAATCTAGTATATAATATGGTTATTCATAAAAGTTGTGGCACATTCGCGGAAACGGACCTCTGGTTTTGCGGACGTATGGTGAGTGCAAAATATGTGATTATAAGGATATATATAAAATATAAAAACGGTGTTGGGCAAAAATGACGACGTTAATTTTATTATGTGATCGTATTTGTCTTTTTGTTTTAGTGAACATTCGACACAACGTGAAACCTACGGTCTGAACTTCTTTGAAATATTAAAGCATAAATTCAACTATACAATACCAACACATGATTTCAAATTCGATTTGAACGACACTTACTCCAACTACATTGAAGTATATGAAAGGGGAAATCTTATCTACACTGATAATTTGACACTGATTCTTAGGCCGGACATATCTTATCAATACGCAGGTCTAAGAACGCATACGTTCACCCACAACATTAACGAAGATTGTTGGTTTGAGATGACCATTGCGTACTCATGTGGTCGCTACACATATGAATCTATGCACGCAGACTACTTCATTAACGGTGTTTCTTAAAATTGAAGAAAAGGCATCTGATTATTGCAGTAGTTTCTCGTTACAATTATTATTGTTTGTTTGATGTTCATATACCTGTCATTTATTGAATGTCTGTCTACTGACATATATGGAATTTATCACAAAATGACTTCATTTTGGCTTCTGTGCCTCTCGTGGGGACCCAACAAAATTTAATCCTTAATAACTTTTCTTCCAACGTTAAGCGGCTCCCTGCTGAATCTATTCAAAGAAGAATAATTCTTAATAGTTTCCTTGCATTGACTGCTAAAGTTTTTAAACAATTAGATAAAAGTGTAGGAAACACGGCTTTTCTATGTAAAAACTTTAATTTTCATAACTTTATCTTAAAACACTTTTAAAACACTTTATTCAAGAAAAATCATTTATATATAAGTGCGGTTTTATAGCTACTAAAAAGGGTACCCAGATATTTGATAGAGGTATCGAATGATATAATCAATGTCTCTCGAAAAATTTACTTCAGTCTGCCAAAAATGAGAGAAATTGCACTTCTTCAAAATCCGTTTAATTTTTTTTTGGAAATCCAAATTAGTTTTTTTGTATTCATTAAAAATTGAAAATGTTAAGCTTCATTTCGATATAAAGATGGCTTCTTAACTCTAAATAATGAATAGGTAATCATGCTTTAAAATTGATGTCTGCAAAAGGAATCCCCATCTTAAAAACTTTCGCAGTCAATAGGTAACTTATCAAGAATTATTCTTCACTAAGTAGCATTAACATCATTTGTACATATATTACGATGCATTTGTGCTCCTAAATGGTCAGAGTTCAATTTGATTTTTGAAATGATGAACTATGAACTATGATGATTAAACTATGAAATTTAATTTTAAAACTGAAATCAATTTATAGTAATAGAGATCAAACCCCATAAATCTTGCAATATAAATGAATCAGCTGATAAATGACGAATGACTAATTTTGCAAAAACGCCAACACGCTTGGTCTTTTCGCGAAAAGTTCTGTGTGAATTCCTTGGCTTTGGAATTCATCTATCCTTCTTCTGTGCAGAAATTTTGGTTTCGCCTTTTAGCTATCTCAAAATTACAATTTGCATAAATATGCAAATTAGTTTTCGACTATAAAAGTGAGAAAATTTTCGAAGGAATCGGTCACTTTCAATCTCAACTTTTCAGTATCATCATCACCAGCGAAGCCAGGAGGAGGATCAGCGGCCGTAAACTAGAGGTTGATTAGGGGGCAGGCGAGATGCTATTATGAACACTGATTGTCTTTTTGTTTATTCTCTATGAAAACTATATTTGAAATAAAGATAGCGATTGTCTTTGAATTCATCTAAAATTTGACAGGGATCAATCACACACTCTTTACGAAATCTTTCCTGTGAGTTCTCTGTACAATTGAAATTCTACACTGGCAAGCCTCTGGCTGGAGCTGAAACTTTCTAGAAACTTTGACAAAAAAGAATGCGCGCTAATGACCTGTCACTGAGCTGTCAGAGAGCTTTCAGTTCGTTCCAAAAGTTTTAGATTCAACCAGTGTTCGCTTGAGAGTGGTTGCTTTCACGTATTGTGCCGTTGTTGTGGCATTGGGCTACAGTGCATCTCCCCGAGTTAGGACACAGTAGGGAACTTCTCTGGCCCACATTGGCAACAGAACAAGGCGGGTACAAGATACGCATCGACAAGGCGGTTATAGTATGGGCATCGCGCTGCGCATATAGGAAAATGAATTCGTTTTCCACATTTATCATAAGCAGAGTGGCGCAGAGGAAGCGTGTTTGGCCCATAACCCAGATGTCCATGGATCGAAACCACGGTCTGGTAATTTTATAGCGAACGATGTCATGCCTAATAAATTTTGCTGAATAACGCCACAAAATGATGCAGGTATCTAAACATAGACAGAGAACATTGCTTAAGCGTATAACATTGTGTTTAACACAAAAACAAAGCATTGTGTGAAAATGTCAGTCACTGTGTCAGCACTGCGCCCTAGCCGCACTGGATAAACAGCAGAGTTTGAAGGTTGCAAGCTGCAAGATGCAAAGTGCTGAATCGATTTTGTTGCAAAACTTTTCTCCAGACCGTGGAATTGAACCCCGGTCTTCCGCGTGAGAGATACTAACCACTATGCCACTCGGGATATATGTTCGAAGTTGGCCGCAACCGTAGTTTGTTCAACACTTATGTAGGCTGCCTAAAATGTTGATGTTCCAGTAAATGGAAAGAGCAAGGTTCGTAAAATTGGCGAGGTAACAGAAAAAGGCGGGTACAGGATAGGCATCGACAAGGCGAATATAGCAAGGGCATCGCGTTGCTTATACTAACCGATACTAGCCACTATACTACTCCGGATATATGTTTGAAGTTAACCGCAACCGTAGTTTTTTCGAATATTTATGCAGGCTTCATAAATTGTTGGTGTTCCAGCCAAATGGAAAGAGACAGGCTCGTAAAATTGGAAATGCAACAGAACAATGCGGGTACAGGATAGGCATCGACAAGGCGGGTATGTATGGGCATCGCGCTGCTTATATTGGAAAATGAATTCGTTTGCCATGTTGCGCAGTGGAAGCGTGCTGCCTGACCCACAACCCAGAGGCCCGCGGATCGAAACCACGCTCTGCTAATTTTTATAGCACAACGATTTCATGCCTAATGAATTTTGCTGAAAAACACCCGGTATCTAAACATAGACAGAGAACAGTGCTTAAACGTATGACATTGTGTTTAACATAAAAACAAAGCATTGTGTGAAAATGTCAGTCACAGTGTCAGCACTGCGCCAAAGCCGTACTGGATAAACAACACTGCTTCAACGTAGCAAGCTGCAACCATTGGTAATTGCTAAAACAATTTGC
Organism: Trissonchulus latispiculum; assembly: GCA_030248195.1. Lineage (NCBI taxonomy): Eukaryota > Metazoa > Nematoda > Enoplea > Enoplida > Ironidae > Trissonchulus > Trissonchulus latispiculum. The sequence goes on along the minus strand of JASAND010031943.1, from coordinate 778 downwards.
AAAACTTTTCTCCAGAGCGGGAAATCGAACCCCGGTCTTCCACGTGACAGGCGGAGACACTTACTGCTATCAAGAGTCCATGATTTTCTTCTATATATTAGAAGAAGAGTAAGCCACTAGAGGGCTCCTCTTCTTGGCATTGCGTAACGGTGCTCCTACCACAATACGCGAATGTTCCCCCGTTTGGGGGGGGGTCGCCAAATCATACCCCCTCCCAGTTTGGTGGGGGGGGGGTAGGCAACAGCCAATCAGATTGCAGAAACCCCCTCCCCGTTTGGTGGGGGGATAGGCAGGCTGATTCCGGCTTTTGAAAAAGGGTCCCAGTTTGGGGGGGGTCGACACAAGAGGTCCCCGTTTGGTGGGGGGGTATGCAAAAGGTATCCCCGTTGGGGGGGGGTCACAAAAAGTGGTCCCCGTTTGGGGTTTTACGTACTAATTTTACTTACGTACTTAAACGTACTTAAACGTACTTACTTACGTACGTACGTACTTAAATTTTACGAAGGGGTTCAGGCAAGAAATCCCTGAGCTCCTGGCAGCCTAATGTAGCGGGGGTAGTAGTTTAACCTACGTACTAACACCGTTACCACGCCCAGACGTAGCGGACGCGGAGACCGTGGCACAGATGGATAACAGACCGACTACAGGAGACGGTCGGGACAGCCTCGCCAGACAATATACGCAGGGGTAATCCGATCCTAAGGGCGAGATGACTCGCACTCTCACTCACTCAGAATAGAACTACCTACCTAGCAGGAGCTCAGAAAACTCAAACCTA
>JASAND010031942.1:0-23232 GCA_030248195.1 Trissonchulus latispiculum | reverse complement strand
TAGTCCATTCAGCAGTTAATTTGTAGCTATGACTACCAAAACCAGACTATGCACCTAATATTGGCAACCTTTCCAAAAACTCCCGTCAAGCTAGTCTGATGTTTTGCTAGACTAATATACTATACTACTGAGTTCGATCGTCACTCAAGACAAGCGTCACACTCTCTGGCATCAGCTCCAGATCCATGCCTTGCAAACTTGGCTAACAGCAACCCACGACTTTCACTGACTGAGACCAAGAGTGCATAATTGCACTATATATTAGAAGATTTCTAATATTAGCAATTATGCCTCTTGCTGAACTGAGCTCTGACAAGGAAAACATTTTGGATGGAGTAAACCCCCAGGTCCGCCTTCTTGAGAGTCAAGTGTAGTCCCGAAAACAAAATTCTTGCGTAAGCATTATTTCCGCCTGTAACACTCACCAAACTAATCCAAGCACTGTGCAGTTCACACTCATATCTTACTTATCCTTTTTTCGTGCTAACAAACAACGTCTCTGTTTCAATTCGCAAGAAACTTTCATCTTTGAATCTTCGTGAGAGAGTGCACTTTTCAGAAAGGATTCAAAAGACTCCTCAGCAAAATAGGACTTCATCAGTACCCGTATCTCTCTCTCTTCTCTAATCTAAAGTCCATTTACTGTTTCACTTAATTGTAATCACGAAATAAGCTAAAGAAGGAGAGTTTGTCGTAGATGCTAATGATAACGGAAATGATAACAATTGGGAGCCAGTAGTTACCTGGCAACCCCTGCCTGTCCCGAATTGATTGGTCTTAAAAGCCCAGAGTTTGCCTGAAAACCCCAACTAAGGAATCTCCTAATCACTCCAGGTATTATTCATCTTAGCATTGTTCCTTCTTTCAGCGCATCTAATTTTGGCAACATCAATGAGGATAGAAATTTGTGTGTGCCATGCTTCTAGTCAATATGATAGCCGTTTCGAAACTGGTGGGACAGCAAAGAATCTTGAACAAATGTTTTCTTCGTTTTCGCCGGTTCATGCTTCAAAGGATGTTCCATGTTTAGCATGTCTTAGCTATCTGCGGGGATACGGGACATACACAACGGATGAACGGAGAAATGAAGCAACTTTTTATTCTAGTTGAACTTAGGGGGAGGGTCTTTTTCGGTTGTTAGACTTCGGAGTGAGGTGAGGTCCAATTCTGAGGTTCTGAGGCCGTTAACCTCATATATATGGCTGTGTCTTACTTTTCCTATTATAAACTCTCGGTAATTGCTAAAGAGCAAGCAAATGGTATAGTTGTTACTACATAACGGATAGCGCAAAACAGTGCTCGGCGTAATAATGGTATAATGTAAAAATAAAAGTAACAAACAGTTCTTTTTTGAAATACAAAATTAAACTGCATTATTGTTTTCTTTTTATTTTTTAATTTTTTTCAAATCTAGTTGCCCCGACAGTACTGTGGTGTGGTAGCCACCACATTAACAGGACAACCGCTTATTTGACAGTTTCCGCATATACACGTAACGTGCAGTGATTAAACTTTGTAGTATTTTTAATATAGTTGCCCCAAGTATATAATGGCTCAAACCGTAACAAAAATATTTGCTCTTTAGCCACTGTCGAACATAATGGCACTTCCTTTTTCATTGTCTTTCATCTATTTCCAATGTGTCATATTTTTCAGTTCAACAGTCATAATTACATACAGAGCAGGCATTAGCATAAAAGTAGCAAAGGTTTTAATAATGGAAGCTCCTTTATCATGACAAGGATTCTAGCTTCATTTAGGCTATTTTCATCACCCACAAAACAGAAACCTGTAAAAGAGATGTATGAAATGTGTCAGTCAGTTCCGATTACTGTAACGAACTCATTGTTCTGTTGATTTTATTAGTTTCTCTCTTTCCCTAGTCAAAAGGGGATCAAAAATTAATTCACAGTCTTTAGGAGATGTTACGTAAGGTGTTAGGTCCAATTAATGAAAAAGCTAAAAGTCTGACTGCCCCGGCCAGCACTACCAATAACTGTATCTCTGTTTAGCTGCCATTTTCTTGAAGCTCACCTTTAGCAGTGTCTGGCAAAATGAACGGCTTACTTTACTACTAGTCCAGTAGCTTTCATTTTCCTTATATAAGGAAATCACATCAAGTAACCCATGATCCAACCCTTATCCTATTTCAGACCCGGGCTCTATTCTATGCAGATTTAGTTTTTAGCATTAATGGGAAAGCAAAACATTTCTTATTTCACACACAGTTACACAAACACAAAGTTTCAATTCAAGTGATAGGTGATCCCAAAAAACGGTAATGATATTTGTCATTAAAATAAATTATTGTAATTTAGCAGAAAATGAAAGAATGCGAAAGCAAATTGTAAACATTGCACCTTTTAAATCTAAATTTTAAAATTATTTCAGCCAACTTGAACATATTCTGCCTTAAACTTTGCTGAATCCTGTCGGATGTCCGTTAAAGGTTTGCCTTCTAAGCTACTTTCGAAGTCACCACATTCAGATTCAACACACGTAAATTAGGTGGTGTTGGGTACTTATATTAAACTAGGTTCCGTGCAGCGGTTAGGTTAGGTGGTTTGCCTCAGGGTTAGGTGATGTAAACTATGTATGAGACTTTGCTGAATAATGTTAAATATTTGCTTAGTTACCTGGGCGCCGATGTTATCAACGTAGAAACTCGGGTTAAATCGCTAGCCCGGGCTTACTCGCCTATCTTTAACACATGAAGTTAACCGGGTTAGCGACTTAACCCAAGTTTAGACGTTGATAACTATAACATCGGCCCTGGAGTTGTGCCCGAGCATTGAAGCGGGCCGCGAAGGCCCGATCAAAATTTTTGCTGCGCACATTTTAATTTTTTCTAAATATTTAAAGTCGAATTTAGCTTCCAGGAGCTGTCTAGTCTAAGTTGCAGTAAATAGCACCAGCTATTGTTTGACACTGTTTTCTGAATGTCGGGCATTCACCGGACCAGCCCGGAAAATTTCTTAACGGCACAACTCTAGTGCCACTCCCACTTTACTGATTAGGTAAGTTGTCAAACACCAGCAGTTGGGGGAATATGCATGTTTGAATGAATTTTTAGATTTCAAAAATTTTCACTACATTTTGCGTTCGATTTCAAGCATAACCTTGATTTGGTTGAAGATCCAGCGTAGATCAAGCGGTAGAGAGTCGGTATACTAAACTGAAGGCTGTGGAATTGAGGTTCGATCCTCACGTTCGATTAGATTGGCTCGTTTTGACTTGTTTCAGTTATTTCGTCAATTCTCTTTTTCTATTGTACGAAAAAGGAAACCTTAACATTAATATTACACTGCTAAACTCATCCTCCTAATAATTCTTCTTGTCTGCTGGTTAGTTAACTGCAATTGTTTCCGCACTACTTCTCATTTTCATGCTAACTTGCCAGTCTGAAATCTGGCTGTAAACTTCTTTACTGTTAAGAGAATTGCCCGTATTTAAATGTATGTACGCAGAATTGAAGATGCAACGATTCAAAGCATCGGAGCCAGTCTGTTGCTGTTGTCACATTGTCACAGCTGCGGCCATCGGAGGAGTTATACAGTTCCTGATCGTCTGTCTGGTGATCTCTAAATCGGCCACAATCTATGATCAGAGACATGAATGGAAAAAGTCAGATGAAAAAGTGCGTACAGTTTAATTAACGTCTGACTATTCACAGAGCCGTTTGCGAAAGAATTAAGCGAAGTTCAACGAGTTAAATTTACCCAAAATTAGATCGTTTCAAATTCTTTCCATAAAAAGGCTAAAAGATTGAAAGTCAAGCTTGAATAGAGTTGAACAACTTCAAAGAGTTATTTTCAACTCTGCTCATTCGCGAAAAGACCCTATGGAATATTGTGGGAGTGTCAAGAATTACTTAACATTAAAAGGAGAGACTTTATGAAGATAAAATTCATAACTATAAATGAAGATATAAATCTTATCTTAGAAACTTTAACTACAAATGTTTGATCGTATGTTTTTTCATTATGACTTTTGCTAGATATGAGTTCGCGCGTGTTAGTCCTAAGCCTTAACTAGATGTTACCACATTTTGGTAGCAGAGCACCTCAAGACAAATCCTGGGAAAGTCTCAGACAACATACAAGGCAATATCTACATGGATACCATTTTCTTCAGTGCTAATTCCGTAGAAGAACTGTTATCACTTTACAAGGAGGCAAAACTACTTTTCAAAGATGCGGCAATGAATATCCGGGAATGGATTTTCAACAGCAGCAAGTTTAATTCACTACTACTTACTGAGGATAGAGTAAAGGGGGAGAAGGCGAAGGTGTTAGGACTAATATGGGAATCCCACAAAGATTTGTTATCAACAAAACCAATACAACCAGTCGAAAACGACCGAAATGAAAGATTCTCCAAAAACTACCTAAGGTATTCGATCCCTTTGGTTTCTTCGCTCCTGTCACAATTGGAGGCAGAATTCTACTGCAAAAGCTTTGGAAGGACAATCTGGGCTGTGACGAAGAAATCTCTACTCTGTACCAAGAAGAATGGCTGCCTGTCGGAGATTTCCAAAATTATGTTAACTCGCCAAATCCAATACGATCCAATCCACAGCTATCAACTGGTCTGTTTTACAGACGTAAGTCCACGGCGTACTCTGCTGCAATTTATATTCGACAGTAATTAGCAGACCGGATAACCACCATTCTGCTGCTTGTGAAGGCAAGAGTCGCTCCGTTGAAACCTACTCAGACGTTGCCGAAACTTGAGCTACTAGGAGCGACAATTGGGGCCCGTGCTCTTCAATTTGTGGAGAAACAGCTGAGACGGAAATGCTCCGACAAGTATCTATTTACCGACTCCCAAATAGTTCTGAGCTGGATAAAACCCAATAAAGATATTCCTATCAATTTGAAGAACCGGATTGGTGAAATAAAGGCACTTCCGATAAAGTGTTGCTACGTCAGATCCAAGGATAACCCAGCAGACCTGTGAGCATAAAGCAGATTTTTGATATCTTCAAACCGGAATCGCTGTGGTGGATCGGCCCTCTTTGGTTGCACAGTGCGGACAGCATTGAGCAAAAACTACAGATTGGGATGCCAGTACCACAACAGGAAATGAAGCCAAACCACATGGTGATAGCAACAGGACAGGATTTGACACCAAACAGTCCCTGTGGCATCAATATCGACAAATTTTCTTCAAACAGATTTCCACTGAAGCTGAAAAAGAAATCACTGCCTAAACAATTAACGATACTACCTGCAGAGATCAGGCAGGCCCGCTTTATATGGATAAAAAGCATCCAAGATTGTTTCCAGAAGGATAAAATAGCAATTTCTAAAGGGAAAACAACTCAATTTACCAAGCGTCTAGACATGTTCATTGACGAAGCAGGACTACTAAGATGTGGAAGAAGGCTAGCCAATGCTCAGACAAGCTATGATTCTAAGTTTCCTCTACTTCTACCGAAGAACCATCGGTATATATCGCTAGTGGTCGAAGATCTTCACAAGAACCTACTTCATTCTGGTGCGAAAATGACTTTGAAGAAAAGAACTTTTGGGTGCCTCGCGGTTTAGCAACGGTGAAGAAAATGCTGAGAATTGCCGAATTTGTCAAAAACAGAAGGAGGTTTTGCCTGACCACCCAAAATGGGTCAACTGTCAGAAGAACGTATTGTTCCTAGTGCTGCGTTTACCTACACAGGTCTGGACTACCTAGGTCCACTGTGCATTAAGCAATCTAAAAACAAGCCCTACCTTAAGAAACGGATAGCAATCCTAACCTGCTTTACAACAAGAGCAGTGTATTTGGCAGTTGTCGAAGACTGCACGGCAGACTCGGCAATTAATGCCCTAAGAAAATTCAGTGCTAGACGAGGTTGTCCGAGATCTGTGCTTTCGGACAACGCAAGCTAGTTCAAGAAAGCAGCAGAGGTTGTTCATGCTATATGGGCTGAAAACGTGCCAGAAAGTGAGATAAGCTAAGATAAGTTTGTGCAGTTCCTCGCAGATAAAGAGATCAGCTGAGATTTTATTCTGGAAGCTTCTCCCTGGGTAGGGCGCTTCTATGAAAGGCTTGTGGGCCTCGTAGAGGTCGCTGAGAAAGACACTGTGGAAGGCTACCATCACAGTGGATGAACTACAAGCCTTGGTGTGCTATATTGAGGGTGTTCTCAACACGAGGCCACTTCTGTCTCCGACCAGTGAACTGGAAGACTTTCAGATCCTGTCACCAGCGGACTTTATTTCTCCATCAAACCGATTGAACTTGCCTCCTTCCATAGACGATGAGGGAGATCCCGACTACAACCCGAATCCCCGATCCGCCGTAGCCCTCATAAACTTAAAGGAGTTATTCCGTCGTCGCCTGGAAAGATTTTGGAAGATATGGCAAACAAGCTACCTGCAGGAATTAATGCAACAACATGTTGCTTACTTCAAAGCCAGGAAAGGTCAGAAATAATTGGATCCCGAGGTTCGGCTCGGTGTGCCTTATCAAAGCAGCCACCCCCAGGTGTACCTGGAAAATGGGGCGCATCACGCAACTTCTTGATTCGGATGATGGCCTGGTACGATTTGTGAAGATGAAGCTTCCTCGAGGAAGTATTACTTGAGGCTTGAGGGATATAGTTCTTTAGAGGTGGATGACGATTGTCAAGCCACCACATCTGGGCGGGAAGATGTCAAGAATTACTTGACATTGAAGAATTAAAGGAGAGACTTTATGAAGATAAAATCCATAACCATAAATGAAGATATAAATTTTATCTTAGAAACTTTAACTACAAGTGTTTGATCGTATGTTTTTTTTCATTGTGAGTTCAAGCGTGTTATTTGTAAGCCTTAACTAGATGTTACCGCAGGGAGCAGTCTCTCCCAAGTCCATCTCGAAAGAGTTCTCCCAAATGTACCTGCACTGCTTGAAAGGTATAAGTGGTGGCATGTGAGCAGTGAGACTCCTAGCTTAGGACCAAATACCCCAAACTGACCACCGAAACAGATTTTTTGAGAGCTCGTAATCTTAGTAGGATCTATTACAGCTTCTTTACAAAAATAAATCTAGAAAAGGAAAGGTGCTGTCGTGTTCAAGAAACAGCGTCTCAAACGCATATGTTAAATATTTTCAGTAGTTTGAAAAAAGTGACCCAAGACCCCATGAAATTGCATCTTCCTTTGGGTGCGGGCATGCTTCTGCTGTTATTGTTAGAAGCAATGTCAGAGCGTAAAGTAGCAAATGTAGCTTTGTTCTTAATCTTTTAATCACTAGATTGATTAAATGAAACTAGTTTATCAAAAAGAATGAAATGCCGACTGAAATAGGACCTTACTGGAGTATTTTAAATTTTAATTTTTAAATTTTTTTCAATTTCCAGATGGACAACTTGGCCTACAAGGTGGCGGAGTTGGAGGAATTGAGTCATGAATTCAACTATACATCAGAGACACTCTCCATCTATCAGATGGGTCTCACTGATTCCATCACGATTCATGTGGTCTGGCTGGTTTGTCTGGTCATTTTTGCCGCCAGTTTTCGATGGTCTCAGCCTGTTTTTGTGGTGCCTAATTTACTCATGACCGGAATTGCTATCGTTTGGGAGCTTATTCTTGCCAGTATGAGGACTTTTAGTTTGTGGTTATTAGAGTAGCAAAAGACTTGGACAAAAGTAGCAAGAGTTCCTAATTTTACTGTTAGTAAGAATGCATAATAACTAAGAGTGTGACAAGCGTCCTACTCTTAGTTATTCTTAGGCTGTAGACATCGTCTGCACAATTACGGCCACCTAGAGTACCTAAAGTCTGACACAAAAATGTGTGCACAACACTGTGATCACTTATACTGCATTTAATATTCATTAGAGACCCATAACATTATATATTTTCTGAATCGTCATGATGTGAGGAAAATTTTTATAAAATTTAAAGTTTTGAAAAACTTCAGAAGTTTCAAAATATCGGTTTATCGAGGTTTCTTTTTGGAATATGCAGGCTAAAATTCATGCTAAATATTCCACCTTTGGTGAATCCAACGATGTCAAACTGTTGCCGCTGCGACGCATATTGCTTATGAAATAAATTTAAAAACAATACTTGTCTGGAAAGAAACCTCGATAAACCGCTAGGATCTTTTCCACAATATCCCCCCGGCCCAAATAAAGTTAACGACTCTACCCAATTTTCATAATTCTTTGAAGGTATGTTACTGGATGTCTCCTCATGAAACACATGTGAAGAAATTCCAAAAATTTAAAATTTTAAAAAATTTTTAAATTTTTAAATTTTGAATATATTACGTTCATCCGGTAGCATCGAACACGCTGATCACTTTTTATCATTGCAGTGACTTCCTAAAAGGTATCCTTCGTTCGCTACAGCTGTTTAAAGTTTAAAGATCAAAGGAAAATACCGCCTTATGAATTAAATTTCTGAAGTTTTTCACAACTTTAAATCTTTAAAGGTTTTCCTCTCATCTTGACAATTTAGAAAAAATATAATGTTATGGGTCTCCAATCAGCATTAACACAGATTTACGATCATGTAAAATAAACAAAACCAGCCGTTTGGTTAAAAGAATGATGTTAAGACAGTACTCCCGCAATAGTTTTACTGGAACCTCATGCTATTGAAAGATTTCTGCGTTTGCTTTCTCATTTCGCTTATAACTGACCTCCAATAAACATTATGTTTCAGTATTCACCATTATTGGAATCATCTATTCCAAGCATAAACTCTACAATTCGACTCGCGAAGCGACCAAGGAGGCGGCTCGATCCATTCTCACGGGCGCCTCCTATCTTCTCTTTGAGCTGATCATCTTCTGGATCTTTGAGATTGTCTTTTTTGTGATTGGCCAAAAATATTACAAGTAATCATAAGCCGTGCAGTGCTAACAATATGGTGTACTTGATGGTTCGGGTCTTTTCCACTTTACCCCATTTTAAAATTTTAAACTTGACCAATTGACCACCTATGTAGAGCTGAAATTTTGAATTGAAGTTGAAAACTTACACATATATACCAAATTTTAACTTGATTTAAAAACTTAGCACTAATAGAGGAGGAGTAATCTGGAAAAGATCCGGTGCTTCTAAGAGTTTATTTATGTATCTAAAGTCTGACCACAAATGTAGAAAGAGAAATTATATTCTTTATATCTCGAAAGCACTTCAAGATAGCTACCATGAAGTATATATTTTCTGAACCGTAATGACGAGATCTTTCTTTTCCTGGAAACATTTTTGAAATTTTCTGTGCGATTTCAAAGGGTGCCGCTTTTATATGTCCAGAAAGATTGGTGCATGCTACTACCGCAATTTTTTCAGGAAAATTTCCCCTTTGCCCAAAAGTCAGACACACCAAATTTCAGCTTTCTTGGTAGGCAATTGCGTGAGTTATTCCATTTTTTTAGATTTTCAAAACCTTTGTCGGCGGTCCTGAAAATCTAATTGAAAATTTTTTCGATTGAGCGAGTCGCGAGTAATAGCCAGTCAAAGCCAAAAAGCGGCAAAGATCAAAAAATTTTGAAAATTTAAAAAATGAAATAACTCACTCAATGTCCAACCAAAAAACTAGTATTTAGTGTGCATGACTTTCGGACAAAAGGAAATTTGCCTAAAAAATCGTGGTAGTAACATCTACCAATCAATATACTGCATGGAAAACAAACGAAAACTGAGTACACGAATTCCAGGCACTACGGCGGTATCATTCCCGTATTGAAGGAGAGACTTGTCGCGTTGTGATACTATAGTATGTTTCAGATATCTCAAAGGCCAACAAAATAGCGTTCGTGCAATTCCACCTTCGTCAGCAGCGGCCTCATACCCGAATCGAGATGTCGAGTCCAGTCGCCAGGTCGCTCATATCGGAGAAGAGCACATGGTTAGACCCAAAAATCTCCCACCGCTAAGTGCTAATACCTAAGGTGGAACTTTTTGATTTCTGACTCAAACTTTATGTATATGTATATGTATATGTATATGTATTGTGTAAATTGCACACCAATAAATAAAGTGCAAGTTAGTAATAGCTATAGTCATACAGTGTATTAACAAGAGTGCATAAATTGTTCTATTACTATGAAGAAGAGTAAGCCACTAGAGGGCTTCTCTTCTTGACATTGCGTAACGGTGCTCCGCCCACAAAACTCCGCCCACAATGTTCCCCCGTTTGGGGGGGGGTCGACCAAACCGACAGCGCATACCCACCCCCTCCGTTTGGTAGGGGGTCGCCAACAGCCAATCAGAATGAGCCAAACTTAGCCTGCTTGAGCGGCCTCCCCAAATGGGGACCTCTTTCAGCGACACCCCCCCCCCACCAAACGGGGACAACTCTTGGCTACCCTCCCACCAAACATAGGAGGGTATACCTGTCGACCAGTCGACCCCCCCAAACGGGGGAACATTCGCGTATTGTGGTCGGAGCACCGTTACGCAATGCTAAAAAGAGGAGCCCTTTAGTGGCTTACTCTTCTTCTAATATAATAGAAGAAAATCATGGACTCTTGGTATTAATCATTCAGAGCCTTGAAATGGCTGGCTTGCTTTTCGTTCGCAGTTTTTTATACTTTCCTCGTATTTGGAGTACACGGTCCTGCGAGGACGTAAAACTGTTAGAATCCTCACTCTGTGAGAAGCAGGCTCCTGCGTCGAAGTCAAGAAGCCTCGCGCAGAGAAGTACAGCGCTGTGCGCGAGTCAGGAATGTTGGGTAAACCCTCGTGGGCTGCCAGAATTCTTTAAATCCTCGTGCAGAAAACCAAGTTGAAAATTTATACTGGTTTTGAAAACGTCCTAAAATCATATTTGATTAAACACAAATTCTAAATGACAGTTTTCAATGGATCTTGGTGACATAATTGGTCTTTATTCTGAAATACTACCGAACTGCTACTATTTAGATTCAGGCGGCATTCAGGTTTAGTCATAAATGTATTAACCCAGTGTAACAAGTACTTTCCGTTACACGTATGCGTAACAGAAGTTAGTGAAATCTTCCACCAACCTCACTCTAGCCTTTATCACACGGAAGGTCAGCGCGTCCACTTATAGAAGCAGACTTAGATACCAGATTCCCGAAAGGTTGTGTGTCCAAAATCGGGGATCCCTATTGCCAACTTTGGTATGGGGTCTCCTTGCATGAGTTCAATTCGCCCCTGGTAGAACAGCAAATCAGCGATGATCGGAAAGAGGGGTCGGCACTTGTGCTTTAGATTACCACTGGAATCAAAGTAAGAGATGTTTCGACGCTCTGGTCGAGATAGGGATGATATCTTCTGAGGCTGATCTGATCCTTGATCGAGTTCTCCGCTCTTCTGATTCCAGGAAGAACTTACTGAATCATGATCCCGATCTTCTTCCAGATGTACATAGGAGGCTATCGCGTCTTTTGATTTATGTAGGTTGCCACGTCGATTTGTTAATCCAAACAACGGCGCTGTACACACAAAACTGTTTATGAACAAGCAATATTGTCTGCAAAAGGATTATTTTGCTAGAGAAACATTGTTAACTATTTGAGATCAGTATTAATCTTAAAATCAAATAAAATAAATATGATGACAAATCCGGCCCGTGACAAAAACAAATCAAAGGCATACTTACAGATCGGTTGACAAATGCAAGTACGTTTTTATTCCTGCTGGAGCAGGAATGTATAAAATGGAAACATATATGCTTAGTGCATAGTGAGTCATTTCTCCATTTAGAAGCCCTATCTTCAACACAGGGCTAGCTTAGGTCAGATTTTTTGCATTTGGATTATGCAAATTAGGTTTAGAACCTATTTAAGGGACAGAACAGAGAGCCGTCGCGCAGTCTTTGACTGCCAGCATCCAGCAATCTAAACGGTTGCAGATTTTCGAGGGCAAGTGTAGCTTGGGAGCTACACATCGGTGCATTAGGTAGGTAGGTTGCGCTGGACATCACAAGTTCAGCCAGGCATGGCAAGCATAGGCTTGCTCTCCCTGATGAGGGAAGTCTAGTGAAATTGTAAACAAAACCTGGAGCTTCCTAGAAAAACAAATTTCAATTGAATAAAGAAAAGGTCTATAAAGGAATACTGCCCCCTTTGGGGCCTACTTGTTGTATTTTGATTGCTTGCCAGAATTCAGAATATCATATTGCTTCCTCACAGTTCACAGTCAACTAGAAAGAGAAGCAAAACTTGCGTAATCTGGAAGTCTCAAAACAGCGGAACAGACCATTGCATAATTTCCGGTTTCAATAATTAAGAATTACAATGACTGTTTTCAACACATATGCGTAATTTACATGTGCAAAAAGTTTCTGTGCAACGTCGACACACAAATCATGGGTTTCCTATCTTAATGCACTAAAGATGTGCATTTATACAAAGACGTATGTTCAATGCGGTACCTGAGTGCAAAATGAAGTACCGAGCAAATTTAAACAACCTGCTGCGCTGATTCGCAGCAGGAAAAAGTTATACAGTTTAAACGGATACAATTAATATTGAGATAGGTTATAGTAAATATAATAATACAGATGACAATACTGGCTATATCTCCGATAAGATGTAATAATTATACGTACAGTACATATAATCACTTTACCAGAATTCTCAGCTGCCGTTAGTTACTAGAAAATTAATATTATCATAATTTAGAATAATATTACCTGATTTGTTTCAGCGGCTTTGATGACCATAGCTGGGGCCCCCAAATTAAATCCAAGTCTTTAATGACTTTACTGCTCGCCCTACTGTGCCGTTTCCTATGTAATGTGGGTAATAGCGTCCCCGCTATCACCCTCTTTCTTTCCAAGTCTCTTTCTATCTTTAGTTTTCGTAGTTTTCCCCTAAAATTCCCTAAAAATCCCACAAATTCTCCTTAAATACTATGTTGTTATAATTATTGGGAAGCCCGATGATTTTGTATTGTTTTGTATGTAAAACCCCTTTTAAATAATTTGCAGGGCTAACTTTATTTTGAAAATTAACAAAAACCTTTAATTTTCTATTTTCGAGCGTAAATTTAACATTACAATTATGTTGGCTTAACAAAGATAGACCCTCCCGTTATCAACGCATAACAATCCTCTCCTTTCGTCATCACGCCACCTTTTACCAGTTGGGAGTGACCACCAGTATCAATAGCAGAATGGTATTGTTCCAAAATATAGTCGCGAAATTTTCTAGGAACACAAATTAAACGTCCTGAACATTTTATCCTCTTGGCGTTAACATTCGTACGCCATCTGTACAAAATACCGTTTTCGTATTCAAGGTCGTCTTGACTACTTATTAGAGTCCAAGTTAAGTCATCTTTGGGCAATGCGCCTTTTTCAAGATACGTAATAAAAGAACCAAAATCAGCGTCAACTTTAAGAGCTTGAGCCCATTCGTCGTCAGAGTATTTTCAATAACACAAACTGGCGGGAACATATCACCTGTTACATCAAATTCATCAGATACGTACTGAAAAGCATTTTTAGCAACCACAGATTTACATTCACCTTCGTCGCTCCGGTCGTTAGTATCAACGACGGAAGTTTGAGGGTTACGAAACAAACAATCTGCAACAGGATTATCTACGCCTTTTCGATGTTCAGTTCGAAAATTGAATTCAGAAAGTGCAATAGCCCATTTGGCAATTCAAGTATAGCCTTGATTTCTGGCGTTTGCAAAAATATACTTTAGGGCTTCATTATCAGTATACAAGGTAAACTGTCTATGGCATAGGTAATGCTGAAAATGTTTACAGACCAAACAACGGCAAGACCTTCTAATTCCACTAATTTATAAAACGTTTTTTTGCACCAACTAAAGATCGACTAGCATACGCAATAAGTTTAGGCTTTTTCTCTCCAGGTTGATCTTGTTCCAAAACTGCACCGAGACCCATGACACTAGCGTCTGTTGTTAAAATAAAAGGTTTATCCCAATTTGGGTATGCAAGAACTGGTGCGTTTACTAAAGCCTGCTTTAGAGTTTCAAAAGTTTTTTGACATTGATCGTTCCAATGAAAACTTCATCCTTTTTCAACAAAACGTTCATTGGTGTCGCGATAGAACTAAAGTTACATATAAGTCTCCGATAACAACCTGCCATACCTAAAAAACCACGTAGCTGATTGATGGTAGTAGGTACTGGAAAATTTTGAACCGCAGTCACTTTACGCGGATCTGTTTCAATGCCCCTTCGAAGATAAAATGTCCCAAATATTCTACCTTTTTGCGGAAAAACACGCACTTTTTCATTTTCAAACGCAAACCATGATCTGACAGCTTTTGAAAAACCACTTCTAGCATTTTTAGATGGTGAGATTCATCATTAGAAGGAATTAAAAAGTCGTCAATGTAGACTGGCAATTCTGTGAAAATTCTTTCCATAATTCTTCGAAAACTCGCAGGGGCATTTGTCAAACCAAAAGGCATGACATTAAAATGAAACAAGCCCATATGTGAGATAAATGCGGTCTTTTCTTTATGAGGCTGGAACCTGAAAATAACCGCTATTTAAATCCCAGGTTGAAAAGTTGAAAAGAATTTCCCTTTACTGAACATATCTAGAATTTCATCGATTTTTGGTAAAGGATCTTTTCTCGTTATTTTGTTCAATTGACGATAATCAATGACAAATCGGGTTGTTCCGTCCTTCTTGCCTACAAGCATGCACGGTGAAGACCATTGACTATCTGATGGAACACAAATACCTTGTTCTAGCATTTTCCGTATATGCTTTTCAATTTCAGCCCTTTCCATAGGGTTCATCCTATATGCTTTTGCTGTTAATGGACCTGCCATTCCTGTATCGATGAGATGTTGTCCTGTACTGCATCTTCCAAGATGTTCCCGTGTAGCAAACACGTGTACGTACTTACATAGTAGTTATTTGAACTTACCTTTGGCTTTTTCCGAACATTCGAACTTATCCAATTAAGCTTGAGAAATTGTTCGCACAGTTCTTCTGCTGTAGGTTCCTTAGTCGCGTTCTGCGTTTCTTGAGACGTTGAAGGTGTATCTACGTACGTATTTGCAGTAGTTGCAGAAAAAATTTCAGCTTTTACAGACTTAGGTAGATCATCTTCACATACGTACTCCTTTTCAAACCACTTATCACTCAACTGTAGAAACGATTCTTTGCCTTGACGATTTTTACGGAAACTAAGTCGTCTGCATAGGCTAGTACCATTCCAGGATGTAAAGTTATAGGCTCTTCACACTTTGATTTCTTGGGTTTCTTTCCATTTTGAGATAATTCCTGGAACAACATAACAATCGTACTTTTCCAAAATATTCATGGAATTTCGCACTAGCTTAGGCGATTCTTCAAACTGTGAAGGCCATGCAGCTATTTTCGTATTTACAATTGAAGATTTCGTACGGACAAATGGTAAATCCCACTCATCATCAGTCAGGTCAATTTTTGGTTGACTGTCCTCACAAGTTATAGAAACCCATGCCTCAGAATTCGCTGGAATAGTAGTTCCGACCCGTAGACAAATATTCGAAACCGCGGGCTGTGCTTTTCCAATAGTTTGCAAAATACTGCTAATTTGCGGTGCCCCCAGCAACGGAACTTCCTTAAATAAAAGATGGTAAACTGAATGGCGTCCCATGAGCATTGACCAATTGTAAAAAGATAGAAAATCCATACCTAGAAGTATGTCATAAGGACAAAAATCACTTATTAAATACTTATGAGCCCATCTATAGCCTTGAAAAGAAAGTTCAAATTTTACGGAACCGGAAAAGTTTGTAGGCGTTCCGTTAGCTGCAGTAGCTTGCTCACAAGCACCATCTCCAAAAGTTAAACTTATTCCTTGCATTTTTGCTTTAGATGTTCCACAAAATTCTTAGAAACTACAGAAATATTAGCGCCCGTATCAATAAGAGCCAAAGTATTTACGCCTCCCACTGATGCTACTATCAGTGGCGAGTGAACCGGTGGAATTTTCGTCTGAGCACCGAAAAATACTGATCTTGATGCACAAAAGCCGCTAAATAGTTCCGATTATTCGTCACGAAGTCAGGTTTAGGTGCCTTTTCTGGCTGATGAGCAGAATTCACATGATTTACTTCAAAATTGTCATTTTCCAAATCTGACGTTTCAGACTGACTTTGGTCTGACTGTGAACTTTCAGAAGAATCATACTCAAAAAATCTTCCAGGGAAATCTGGGTCTGGAATCTTATGAGAACGTTGTTTCTGAACAGATTTCACCTTTTTATTTGAACGAATTCGACCTGATGATGAGCTAGGTTCGTCTTTTCGTCTGTTATCGTCATTAGTTTCCCTCTCCACATTCGAAAATGAATCTTTCGCTGCACTTTCCTCGGAATCAGGTGCCTCATCAATTGTTCTGAGTCGATTTAATCGTGTAACTAATTGGTCTTGAGACATTTCCAACGTTGTTTCCGTTCCATTTGCTGTATTTGCATTTTTCGTCTCCGACTTTTTACATTTTGAGGCATCTGACAGTTTTGCAGCATTTAGTTGTACACGTTTCATCTTTCTTGTTTGAATTCGTCAGAACTAGGTCACCAGTATCGGTGACGTGAACCGTCGAATTCCTACCTACAGATGATTCCTGACTACCTACCCCAGCTACCCTAGTGTGAAAACCATAGTAGTGTCAATCGAAAACATAAAAAAAGAGTTTTGGATTGGTGCAGTTTCGAGTGTGATCTGATCCTAATACATAAGTGGCTACTGCAGTTAGCTACAGCTTGCTTGCAGTTGGAACATTGTTCATTAAAGCTTACGTGTCACAATTGCTAACAGCGTTATTGACTAAGCTGGATCCTTTCATTTGGGGGCTCGTCCGCATTGGTTGATAGGACCGCTGATACTCATGTTGTTTGGAATCATTGCTGCGTTTCCGTCTTCCTTTCCGAAGAAAGTCGTGATATAGAGTGGTGAATAAAACGAAATCTAGAAGCAATCACTGGATTTCTGAAAGCAAATCTGCCATTGATAATGACTGCGATAAAAACGGTATGTCTCTTAGTACTCTTGGCTCATGCCCAGGTATAGAATCGGAAACAGAGAGTGTCAGTGTATTGCGCGATCATTTGATTTTTCGAAAATATTAAAAATCAAAAATCAAGAAACAACGCGTTGATTTTTGTTTTTTGTTTTTTGTTTTCTCTGTAAAAACAAAAAACAACAGCTAGTTATTTGTGTTTAGTTTTTCCAGCAAATAAACAAAAATCAAAAATCAAAAATCAAACTTTTTCTAAAGCTACCCGTTATTGAATTGAACTTGGATTCAAAAACAAAAATCAAGAAACAAGCGATTGATTTTTGTTATTTGATTTCAAAACAAAAATCAAAAATCAAGAAACAAGCGCTTGATTTTTGTTTTTTGATTTCAAAACAAAAATCAAAAATCAAGAAACAAGCGTTTGATTTTTGTTTTTTGATTTCAAAACAAAAATCAAAAATCAAGTAACAAGCGTTTGATTTTTTTGATTTTGTTTTTCAAACGTAAAATCAAAATTAAACTGCTCTCTTCAAGTTTAACGTTTATTTTTGTTTAAATAGTAATTAAATATTAATTAGTTAAATATTAATTAATTAAATAATAATTAATTAAATAATAAATTAAATATTTAGTTTTTCTTGCGCAATCCCCCCAGCCGTAACTTCTGACTTTTTGACCAATAACTTTGCAATTTTGAATGGGTGCATACTCGAGGTTAATAAATTCAAAAATTTAAAATTTTAAAGATTTTAAAAAATTTCAAAAAAATTTAAAATTTTCGTTTGGCAAGGGGGAACAAGGGGAACTGAAACATTTTTTGGAAAACATTTGCTGAAAACCTGAATACAGGGGTATCAGGGGCGCCGAGCACGAATCTGAACTTCGTTTTCCGATAAACCTTTTCGTTAGCTCAGAATGAGCTTATCTTAAGCTTTAGCTCATATTAGGCTAATGAACAGCTTTATCGAAAAACGGATTTCGAATTCGTGCTCACCGCCCCTGAAACCCCCTGTTTTCAAGTTTTCAGCAAATTTTTTCAAAAAATTTTCAGTTACCCTTGGTCCCCCTTGCCAAACAATACTTTAAAATTTTTAAAATTTTTTAAAATCTTTTAATTTTTAGATTTTTGAATTTATCAACGTCCAGTATGCACACATACAAAAATTGCAAAGTTATTGGTCAAAAAGTCAGAAGTTACGGCTGGGGGGATTGCGCAAGAAAAACTAAATATTTAATTTATTATTTAATTAATTAATATTTAACCAATTAATATTTAACTAATTAATATTTAATTACTATTTAAATAAAAATAAATGTTAAACTTGAAGAGAGCAGTTTAATTTTGATTTTACGTTTGAAAAACAAAAATCAAAAAACAAAAATCAAGCGCTTGTTTCTTGATTTTTGTTTTTGAATCCAAGTTCAATGCAATAACGGGTAGCTTTAGAAAAAGTTTGATTTTTGATTTTTGATTATTGTTTATTTGCTGGAAAAACTAAAAACAAATAACAAGCTGTTGTTTTTTGTTTTTACAGAGAAAACAAAAAACAAAAAACAAAAATCAACGCGTTGTTTCTTGATTTTTGATTTTTAAAATTTTCGAAAAATCAAATGATCGCGCAATACACTGACAAGAGAGCTTAGAAATTTAGGTGTAGTCATGAATGAACAAAACATTAACGATAATTTGCTCGAAAATTTCTTTCCGATTTCTCTTCCGCCTAAGTTGACAGGAGAGGGTGGACAAGATGTTTTTGAATGGTTCGATACTTTGAACAGAATTTCTGAAGCAAACGGCTGGAATGACTACAAGAAATTGCCCTGTATAAAAGGCCACTTAGATGGCAAAGCGGATCGGCTATGGCCAGATCTAACTGAAGCTGATAAGGCTACAGCTGACTCGCTAAGGGTTTGCCCTTGAGTCTAAGTTGTGTGACTCGAAAGAAAAGGATTTACAGTGGATAAGACTAACTGAAATTCGTCAACAAGCCTCTGAAACTGTTGAAAATTTTAAGCATAAGCTTTCTAAAATCGCGAGGCAAGCTTATCCAGATAAAACTAGAGAGCAAGCCGCTCAACTGCTTTTAAAAATTTCATCCATCAGTCGTTACCGGTCATTCGAACCGAACTTATTAAATTGAACCCAGCAACTCTTAAAGCGGCAGTTAGACTTGCAAAACGGGTGGAATATGCAGTCTCTACTGCAACAGGTTCAGACAAAAGCTTCGCTGGCATTAATAAACAGCTTGAGGAACTCAAGTTACAGAATGAACGTCTTGTAGCTTCCGTTACAAAACTGACAGCAAATATGGAAAACCAGCAAAGTTCCGTATGTGCAGTGCAAACTCCTGCTTTACAGCCCTCGTTTGACGACCGTCTAAAACGTTTAGGGTCTCAGGTGCAAAAATTGTGTGATGCAGACAAACCGTCCGAAAGACAGAATAACCGCAGTGATATAGAATGTTATATCTGTCACAATAAGGGACACATTGCGAGGCAATGTGCTCTGCGACGGCGTGAAACTTCGGTTAAATCTGTTGTTTCAAAACGTCAGGTAAACTGATACGGCCCTCGCCGGCGGGGGAGGCAAGGGTCGACACTGTTTCACAAGTAGACCACCCCTTGGACACCAGAAATTTTGTATGTAATGTTTGTGATTATTTGTTTGAAACGTGTGCAGAAGTTACAATGTCTGCTCAGAATCCTTTGCATGTTTCTGGGAAAATTAACGGTCGTCAAATCGCAAATATTATTAGACACGGGGTCGAGCGTTAACATAATCTCTAAAAAATTTATTCGTTATTTCCACAAGTTAAATTGCAGAAGTGTTGTTGTAATCCAAAGGGTGTAAGTGGTATGAATTTAAATATAACAGAGTTGTGCTTATTATCTGTTTCATTCGGGGGTGATCAGATGGAAGTCCCGTTTATTGTAGCCGAAGACGTTATAGTTGACTGTTTGTTAGGAATGAGTTTCATCAAGGATCAAAAGCTTCAGCTTGATTTTCACAATGACAACGTGACTTTTCGTGATAACGGGTATATATATATATATAGATATAGATAGATATATATATAAATATATATATATATAGATGTATATATATATATAGATATAGATAGATATATATATAAATATATATATATATAGATAACGTGATATATTTCGCTATCTCCCTAGGACTCCTTCCCGTCGACCCATGCGATGTCGACAGGTAGGCCGACACCGACTCTTCCAGAAAGTCGTCCCAAGCCAACGGGTCCGTGTGCGACTTCTTCGCCAGAATGTCGATCAAAGTACGAATCATACGCTCCGCCACCCCGTTTCCCTGCGGATGGTTTGGCGTGGTCATGGAGTGCTGGATTTTCCTGCACTTGCAGAATCGACCAAACTTTGATGACGAAAAACACCGACCTTGATCGGTGAGGATCCGCGCTGGGAAGCCGACCACCATGACAAACCGCATCAAAGCGCTGATGACCGCTTCCGACGTCATGTTCTCCAGGACGTAGGCCTGACAGAACTTTGAAAAGTGGTCCACCGCAACAAGGACGTACCGGTTGCCCTTGTGACTTCTTGGGAGGTAAGTTATGTCGACCGCCACCACCTCCCCAGGACCATCGACCCAAATTGGAGCAAGTTCGGGAACTTCTCGAATCCCAGCCCGACGACCGCGACAGATGCGGCAGGCAAGAACCTGCCCCTTGATGTCACCTGCCATGCCTGGCCAGAAAAAGCGCGTCTTGAGCGAATTGTAGATGACCTTCCAGCCGTAATGTCCACCCTGCTGCCCCTGATGTTCCAGATCAACCAAATCCCTTCGCAGGCGACCGGGGACAAACAAACGCAGGCCAACCTCGTCATCCAGATACCACAAACAGCCGATTTGAATCAAGCCTAAGTCCAGTAGCTGCTTGTCAGAAAACTCTTCGGCTGTGGCAATGACGAGGTCCGCCTCGTCCCAGTCGTGGCGGGGAAGACGTCGAACCGGCGTCAGCCTGGAGAACGCATCCGCTACCTGGTTCTCTTTCCCCGGCTTGTGCTGAACCCGGACGTTCAAGGGCTTCACCGTCTCAATCCAGCGAGCTATTCTTGGCGAGGGAGGGTCCTCCATGCACAGCTTCATAATAGCCGTCAGCGGCTTGTGATCGGTCCAGACCTCTATAGGATTCGCTGACAACTCCAACGTTGTGCTGAAAGTTCGAAGCGCCCAGACCACAGCCAAGGCTTCTTTTTCCACAGTAGCATAGTTGCGTTCCGCTTTATTCAACGCCTTGGACTGCACCGCAACCAGTCGAGTGTCCGGCCCAACCTTTTGGTAAAGGACAGCACCCAGCGCATGGCCACTCGCATCAGTTTCGATGACAAACTGAAAGCTCGGATCATCCTCAACTTGGCTGAGTGCTATGGATGCTGCCAGCACGGACTTCAACTTCTCAAATGCTTGCTGCTCCAGTTCCGACCATCTGTACGGGACTGCCTTCCTGGTCAATGCGTTGAGCGGCTCGGCAATCTTTGAGTAGTTACGGATAAATCGGCGACAGTATCCCATAGCTCCTAGGAAGGTTCTAAGCTGGGGCAAATCCTGTGGCGGTTTCCAGGCCAGGAGCTTCTCAACTCTCTTCGGGGAAGGGAAGATCAAACCATTCTCCAGGTCCAAAGACGCACATCGACAGCTTAACACCCAGATGACTCTGCCTCAGCCTGGTCAGTACCTGCCGAACGTGATCCATATGCTCTTCGAACGTCTCGCTGGCAACGATGATGTCATCGATATAAACGCCGGCGAAAGACAACCCCTCCAAAACCGAAGAGGTATAACGTTGGAACGTCGCACCAGCGTTCGTGAGTCCGAAAGGCATGACCAAAAACTCGTAGAGGCCCGTGGTGGTAGCAAAGGCCGTCTTCGGAATGGATTCCTCGTCCATGGGAATCTGCCAATATCCCGACATGCAGTCAAGAGTAGTGAAGAATTTGGCCCTGCGCCCCAGGCGCAATAAGTCCTCGACTCGTGGCATTGGAAAAGCATCCCTTACAGTGATATTGTTGACCCGTCGAAAGTCAACACAAAACCGGATGGAGCCGTCCTTCTTAACCACTAAAACCACGGGACTCGCCCAAGGTGACATGGATTTTCTGATGACTCCTTCAGCCAACATTTTCTCGACCTCCTCTTTTTCCGCTTTCTGACCATGCTCAGAAAACCGTCTTGGTTTCTGCTTAATAGGCCCTCCTGTCGTGCTGATGCTGTGCCTGACGCCCTTAGCCTTCCCGATGACGTCCCTCCGCTCCGGTGAAAAGACGTCAGAAAACTCTTCGAGGAGAGACCTGAAGGCCACCTTCTGAGTTTCCGTCAGATCTGGCATCTGGTCTTCCGCCACCGTCATGGTCATCGCCTCGGCACTTCCCGACACAATTCCCGACACACGGGAGACCTTGGACTGACAAGCCAATGGTAGCTCGTTCAGCTTGCGCACCGGAGTAGCACTCCCGACGACCGATCCCCTGGACAACCTAGGACCTCTAGGGAGTGACAAGGAAATCACCCTGTTGCAGGACCTAACAACACCTACCTGAAGATGGGCGGAAAGTTCATGGACAGTCTTGTTGTCTGCGGTTGGCTTCTTCATGACTTGCTTTGCCTTTGAAATCTTTCTTCTCGCTCCGCTTGAGAGCGTAGGAAAACACCAAAGTTAAATGTCTGTCTTTCTGGAGCATGTGAACCAACCGGGCTTTGATTGGACTGGCTCCGGTCCGGGGAATCAGGAATCGTTCTGGTTCTTCTTGGCATGTTTCGGCACCAAATGAAAAGAATCACAATTAACTGGCTTGTTTAATAGAACAGGAAAACTCTTGGTCCTCTATCAATCTTCCGTTACGGATTGAATCTCTTCAAAATCCCCTTTTTGTTTCTTTATTCTTCACAACCTTTTCATATATATATATATATATATAAAAGTTCTCTACAAAGTTTCCCAACAATCAGATTGCAAAGCAGTTGAGCAAGATCCGTTTACTGCCACACATAAGCACAAAACAACATGCCACCTCACGTCTACTACTCGATCCAATCTCACTCTAAAGTTACTCTTTTTTACCGCATTACTCGAAATCCCTTTACAGAAATACCTTGTGTGGAAGGGTCAGATCTGTTGAGAGAAAATGTTATGTTTCAACTCAATTGGCTGCTGCGTATACATTCCAAGGGTGGAATGGAAAAACTCACATTCATGTCGCTTAAACGTTCATGAATCTTCATCACGCCTTCATTCTCTCACTTACCACGGGTGGAATGGTCCGAACCTGTCACCAGACGTG
>JASAND010031941.1:0-13778 GCA_030248195.1 Trissonchulus latispiculum | reverse complement strand
GTGATGCCTGGGAATTGTGGAATTGCAGGTCCTTGAGATAATTGGTTTGGTATATGGTGGTACTCGTGGTGCTAAGGGTTAATATGATGGCTATTGGTTCTTGTGTGATTTGATGTAAAGGCTCCCGGCTCTGAAGGAAAAGAAGTATAATATGGCCTCGTGTTAGGAGGCAGCCGGGGAGCCGCCCTTAGACCACATGGTGCTTGGATTTGAGGACCGACCTGCAATTCCTGGAAATTCGAGGCCGAATTTCAATTAGCAAGGGGAGTATGTTAAATATCAGCAACCCAGAAAGGTTGAAATCAGTGTACTAGTCTGGTCTCCTTGTCCGGGGATGTGGCGCAGTGGTAGAGCGTTCTACTTCTTAAACCAAAGCTCGGCGGTTCGATCCCCGCCCTGGACACTTTTCTTCACATCTTTCAGATCCTGATTTCAACCTTTCACATTTTGGCGACCGTGACAGGACACGAACCTGCAATCTTCGGATTTTTTATGTAAGATTTAGAGCAGGCTTTCTCCAACTCCACCGAAAGGATAAAGCAAATGGCGAAATTCACAACAAATGCGCTGTTTATGTAGCGCTCAACAACAGTGATATGCAAATGAGCTTTGGGTGTTTGATTGTATTAAAGCTCCTTTGCATATTCAAACAAACAGGCAGCGAATGAACATTACAATTACGGATAAAATGAAGAAATAAGAAGTTTACTAACATATGTCTTGAGATATATAGAAGACATATTACAGTATATAACGACAAAGGAAATTTGAAATCATCTATCCACACATATTTTCGTCATCTTTCACACTAAATAAACTGAATTAAAAATCCAACAGACAGACAGACCGATTGTAGACTTCGCTTAGGCTGGAGGTTGTTCATCAGTTGTTCATTGACTTGAGCATAGATGAGTTCTTCCGGAGTGGTAGGGAACAGCACTGATGACAGGAATTCATATGCAGCCAAGGACAGTTGACCCAGCAAGACGGCAACACGCTGATTCTGGTTGTGAACACCATAGGCATCAAGCTGGCAGGAAAGACGTTGCTCAAAGGCAATGAAATCTTGGCCTTTATCATACTTTATTATCTGGACCCAGAAACTGAAAATCCGCTGGTCGGATTTGAGACGGAGTCTGGCTTTCTTCATTAAATGGCGTTGTGGAGTTTGGCAGCTTGTTTCTTCCAGAAACCCTGAAGACTTATGCGGACTTAAGGTGCTGGTTCGGGTATTTGCAGCAAATTTTGAAAGACTGTAATTTACTCAATTTTTGGAGTTCAACGGCAATTTTTATATCATTTCAAAGCCTAGAATGTGCTAATTACAACTAAATAATTTACAGCTGTTGCAATTCTACTGTTCGACCTGAACATGCGATAACACAAAAACAATTTTCGAACATGGATTTCTCGAAGTGTAGGAAAGCTAAAGAAAAGCGGCCAGTTCAGGCTTCAAAGGAAACGTCTTCCCGAAGGCTGTTTTTTCTCAAATTGTTCAACGAAGAAACAAGCTCGATATTTTGAGAAAAATGTAAAGTTTGTGCGATTTTCGTTGAAATTTTCAAGTTTGGATGCTTATTTCTTCCAAACAAAACGACTAAACGCAAAACCCTGAAAAATAGCCATCGACAATTGTCCCAAAAATGTGTGCGTAAAGCCGCTTTCTAATTGCTTGCATGAGTTGTCAGAAATCCGTGTTCAAAACAATCTGGTTGCCATTTACAAAATTTCACATTTTTGTTGCTGTGCTTAGGCAGAGATGATGCAGAGAGCTCTCCGTTGGGCATAACACGTCCTTTAGAACCACAAATATGGACAATACTTGACCGACGGACTAGCGCTATTTAAGCTGTTGGAATTTTGCAATATTTGATTTTTCAAAAAAGGGTCAGTTTTTGACCTCGAAAATGAATTTTCCTCGTTATCTCTTGAACCGCAAGGAACCGAAAAATACGCCCAAGAGCGAAGTTGTAGGTCTTGGTGAAAGGATTCGAATGACTATAATTTTGTCCGCGTAAGATGGCCACAGTGCAAGTTATGGTGGATAAAAGCTAATTTTTCCAAAACTCAAATTTTCACCCCGCAACTCTTCTAAAATGTTTTCCAGGCTAAATGATGTAATTGTAGCAAATTTGAATGAATTTCAACAACAATTGCGCTTTAAAAGTCCAAAAATACACGAACCCGAACCAGCACCTTAAGGTGGTGATTCCTTATGGAGACATCAACTTTGAATCCTTATTACTCATTCATTCATTGGAGTTAAGAAGCCATTTTTATATCAAACTGCAGGTTAACATTTGCTCTTTCTAATGAATACAACGAAACTAACTTTAGTTCTCGGAAATAATTTCACAGCATTTTCGAAGTAATTTAATTTTCCAGATTTTTTGCAGACAAAAGTAAATTTTTTCGTGAGGCATCGGCCATATCATTCGATTCCACTATCAAATACCTGGGGACCCTTTTTTAATTATCATGAAACCGCTCTTCGTTATAAAGAAATTCGCTAAAATGTAAGCGCAACCTGGATTTTGCCTACTTTTCCCAACTTTGGCTACCGACCACTTTAGCTAGAAAGCAGCAATCGGGGCAACTAAAAAAGGGTCCCTGGGTATTTTTGTGTAAAACGCGTGTAGTAAGTGGCACCCCTCTAGCTTGCATAGTAAATGCTCCACAATCGCTGGAAAAAATTTGGTCATGTTTTTGCAAAAACAACATTTTTTATGATAGCAGTGTACGGGATGGCATTTAGAAGATTACAATGCTACGAAGAATCGGCCTCGATGAGACCTTCAAATTGACACCCTTAGTTTAATTTTACAGCTTGCGTAGCTCAAGAAATGGAGGATTATTTGATTTCTGCAAAAATGACAAGTTTTCAACCCCAAAATAAGAAAATCAGCTATATCTCACTATAGAGAAAAGCTAGAAAGGTGCGTCAAAAAACAAAAATGTAGAGCTCAATAAGATCTTTCGAATAAATATAATCATAGCTGGGCACCAACTGTCTAACTGTCAAGAATCGGCAAAAACCACCATGAGCGGATAAGTCGAATTTTTGAAGCGGGATTGCGCGGAGGGTGTTAGAATGTTAAAAGAACTTATTTTGGAAAGTTTCATTAAATTTCATCTTGATTTGAACCGTCAACCAACAATATGTGCTCAACAGGAATCACCACCTTAAGGGGGTCCATTTTTGGCCGATTTTTCGACCATCTCCGATTTTGCTCATTTTCACATATTTTGTTATCCGATTGGTATATGTTAACGAGTTTTTGAAATGAAGGTCGGATCTCTTACGGTTAGCGAGTAATTTCACCTCAAAGTTGATGTCAGCATGTGTTAAACATAGGAAACGGGAACGGAACCAATTTAACCACGGAAACGGTGATTTTTTCCGTGCGCCAGAGAAATCTCGCAAACGACAAAGCGGAGCAGTTCAACGTCCAGTTTATATTACAAATACGATCAAGAAGCGTGATTTGTAGGAAGCAGAATTTTAATTTAGGCCTTCAAAAAATTTTAATTAATTTTTTAGGTTTGCGAACAGCGAAATTTGACTGTTTTGCAATGTTAAAATTGGGGGTCAGCAACTTTGATGAAATATTCTATAAGCTGTAAGGCAAGGCCTAATTAAAAATTCTACTTCCTACAAATCACAGCTTATGACAAGACGTTTCGAATGATACCAACTGATCCTGGTTGGCTCTGCCCGATTTCGAGATTTCTCTGGCGCAAAAATCTCAATTTTTAGCAAAATTTCGGAAATTCCCGTTTTTTGGCAAATAACTTAGAGTCTAACATTTTATACGTCTGTGTTGCCATAGCTCTATTTGCGCAACTTTATTGATGACTTTAGGTCAAGTGTTGACACAAATGATGCAGGTTAGTGCAACCAGTTGGTCGCTGGGGTTAAATATGGGGGTCAGACAACCATAATCTCAAAAATAGCGATTTTTCAAATTTTTCGAAATATGTTAAATTTTATATCAATCGAAAGCTCTCATTGTCGGGAACATTTTTTCTTCTTGGACCATTGCCCGCAAATGCACCAAATTCAAGTTATCGGCCGTTGAATGATTTTCGTGGTCAAGGCTTTCCAGCGCCGGTGCTACTCCCTAAAATCACTAAATAAAGTCATAAAGAAAAGTTTTCCTATTAAAAGCTATCCTAACTTCTTTGTTTGCATCAGATAACAAACATACAACCGAATGAAGCTCCATTCTCAAGGAAGTTCAGGTGTAAAGTGCCTTTATTTCCTGCGGCACCGCCGTTTTCACCTGTATTCAAATTGCATGCAATTAATAGCCGGTTACTCGTTAAGTACTGAACGAAACTACTCGAAATTGAAACTCGATATGCAGGACATATGTGACAAAATTTTGGTTCCCTGTTGGTGCGTACATAGTACATGTATTTATGCATATGCGTAATTACAAAATATTAGCTAGCTTTTACATGTATTTATGTGAAGAAAAAAGGTTCTATTAGCACTAGTAAATTTGGGTTTGAACAGCTTCTCTAGAAGCTTTACCTTTTGTCTTCACAGATTAGTGCCTCCTTTCTAACGATTAGGTTTCGCTTTTGGATTACAGGGGTCCGTATAATCACGAGCTTCAGTCTAACTCCTCCCAAACAATCCCAGCAATAGATACAGACCTAGCTAGTATACACAGTGAATGACACAGGCAGCCGATTTTCCGGTTTCTCACGTTTTGGAGCGAGTCTTCAGGGGGCCTCGCAGTTTAATCATCAATCCAGAACCTAATTACCTAGTTAAGAACAGACCACTTACTAAACTTTGAGATCTGTTCTTGATCCCTACTTAAACTGGGCTTCCGTAATCTAAACAGTGGTCCACCCAGTTCTCAAATCAAGCCCCTATCTAAAACAAGAAATCATAAGATGTCTAAATCTCGCAACTGTAGACGCAGCGTTAAGCCCAAATGAAATATCCAACTAAATGTCAAATTTTCGGTTATTTTAATTATTACAGAAACACTTTTTACGGTCAACTCAATCTTACAATAGTCACTTCCCTTAGTTAAATCAACAAGGACAATAGTACAAGTTCACAACAGAATGATTGACAAACATAAAACAGTGATCATAGCTTTTAACATGTATAGGAATAAGCCTGTTAGATCTCCTAGTGCATCCAGGGACTAAATTTAGAAAGATTACGCAGCAATTCGAAATTATCACGAAATTCTTAAATAGCGTATCCACCTGTGTACCAGTTAAAGATTCGATTTAAAGCGGGTTTTGATCAGATCGCAACTAGCTTGGCAGTTCTTACCTCCTTCATGAGAATCCGCTGGTCTGAGGAACAGGCGTGAATACCGAAGCGAACGTCTCGACGGGGACAAGTAGGAATATGGGACGGTCAGATGTGTGTCACAGCTAAAGTATGAGTCTGGTCCAGTACAGTTCAAGCAGAGCAAGCAGAACACAGTCCTTCCCTGGACTGACTTACGAGATACTCAAAGAAAGGCACAACGGCCACAGAAGTTACTGCCCAACTGGCAAGTCCTGAACACCACCGATTTCAAACTCAATTCGACCAAGACTGACTGCGTTATGACGTCAGATCGGGAACTCCCCTCCTGTCAATCAAAGTGTTACGTAGAAGGCAAGCCCCGCCTCGTGTTATGTGTAGTGTATGTGTGTGTGCATGTGTCTTACGGTACTTCACGTCATTCCCCCTCTGACTCAGCGGCCTCCCTGGAAGTTCTTTGATGTCATTGAAACGGTAGCTCTAGTTTTGATGGATGGGGTTACCTGGGGTTTCAGGTGGTCCCCTAGAGTCCCGATTTTGACGAAAACAAACCCATTAAGTTAGGAAATTATGCATACAAAAATTGCTCAAATCCCTTCACAAAGACCCATTTCTATTAATCAAAATTAATTTCCTTGTTTTCCAGATTCTTGAAAAGATTCCTCAAATTGCCTAATATTTTCGGTCCACACATCCAAAACATCCAAAACAGTTCATGCGCCTTAGGATACAAAGAGACAAAGCATCTAAGGACACAAAGCATGCAGTTTACCAAAGCTATTAGGATTAGTTCAGAAACAGTTAAGAAACCAGACAGTTAAAGTTTAAAGGACAATTAAACAAATGCCGTTACAGGAGACAAACCTTCATTTCAGTTAGAAAATAGTTAGGAACAAAAACATTCATTGCGGTTAGTATGCATTGCAGTTAGGAAAACTAAGCCAAACAAAATATTCATTGCAATTAGAGAACAAGACAAAATGTGTTAGCAGTTAGACAAAAGTGTACAGCAATCTGTCGATCAGTCACTCATTGCAGTTGGAAAACAAAAATAACACACAGTGCGAAAGTCAACGAATAAGTGCAAAAATGACAAAAAGTTAAACAGTGCAAAAATGACAAAAATGACGAATAGTGCGAAAAATGAGCAACCTTCCCCCCACTCAGTCAATCAACAGTGTAGTCTCGATTATCAGTTCCCTCTAGAATCCGATATCTCAACTAAACTTCTAACTAAACTCTACCCTACCCTTCACATTCTCCACAACAAAAAATGGGGTAGAGTTTGACTACCCGGTGACAATAGAAATGCAATACATGTGCAGTGTACCAACAGGAATAAACATGCAGAATTCACAGATCAAAATAACATAGCTATACAGTTTACCAAATTTAACAGTAGATCGTTGATGATGATGATGATGATGATGATGCCAGCGGTAGGTTAGATGTGTGTCCGGAAAAGGTCATTCAGTTCAAGGTCAAGGTGGCGTAACCTGAATAGCAGTATAGCAGGTTAACCGTAGCGGGGGTAGCTGAGGCAAGGTCCAAACAGTCTACTGGAGAAGGTAGTGCGGCGGAGGGGTTGTGCGGCTGTGGCAAAATCCAAACAGTGTATGGTGGATGACAGTGATGGTGACGGATGAGGGAAATGAAGTATGTCTGTGGAAAGGTTCCATTCAGTCTATTAGAAGCGATGATGTCAAGGCGGCCAGCTGAGGTGGTGGCCGACGACAGCATGGGCCGAAACAGCCAGGATTGGTGGTGACGCGCGGTGTACAGCGGATCATAGCCAAGTCAAATTGCATCATTAGTCATCGATCAGCGTGTAGAGGCGGAAGAAAAATGTACAATACTAGCCACTGTTAGGAAACAGCCTATAACATTTGAACAACAAAATAAGTACTGGTTACATCGATAGCTGGTGTCTCTCCAACTATCTTCAAACTATTATTCTCTGCCAAAATAACTGGTCACTATTGCTCAATGAGCCCTCTAGCTTCTTAACCGTTTTTCTTTATCCTTTACTGTTTAGGTTCAAACAATTTGGATGCTCTTTTTTCCATTTAGATACATTACCGCATAGCGTGGAATTTCGATGCTATATAACCTTGTAGCGGAGTGAAGTGTCGGGATGAACTATTCACGAAGCTATCATTCCCAGTCAGCTATGGTTTTCAAAATGGTACCTCATGACATCTTCCAAGCCCTTTTAGATGAATTATTCAACAACTAATAAAAGTAAACAATTAAAACAGCAAACAACCAAATCATAGGTTAGTATGTTAGTGAGAGATGAGTGATCCGCGTGAGGTGAACGGTGGCGTTAGTGGTGAGTAGGCATCTAATGTAGTGAAGCTAAAATTAGCACAGACAAGCACAGGGCGGACAATGAGTACTAGTCCCAAGTTTATTCTTGCAGTGGGGAAACTAATGTGTAGGACGGCAGCGTTGAAATAGTTCCTGAGAGATTAAATTCGTTTAGAGCATAGAGGGGACTGGGTTCAATTGCGTATGAATTAAACATTCCTTTGTCCTTTGACATCCCAGAATCGTCAAGACCGGTCAACCCAAGAACTAGCAAGGCAAGCATACAGAACACAGTAGAACCAATATACAAGACAGGCAATACCAACAGAAATCAGGCAATCATGCAATGCAACAGAAACTATACAGAAATATCATGCAAAACAAAAAACATCAATGTACAGAAATGAAAATTCATGCTCCCAAACCGGCAGAAGGTGAATTATATTTCGAGACCTTTGATTCTTAACTTTAACGTGATACAACAATCTTTCTCTGAAATTCTCACGCATAATCACCAGTTCAGACCATTAAACTTCTGCCGAGAAACTAAAAATTCGCCGAACATAAAACAAACACAAACTAAAACTTAGGATCGACGAGATCCTCTGGAAAATGACGGTGCATGTGATGCA
Organism: Trissonchulus latispiculum; assembly: GCA_030248195.1. Classification (NCBI taxonomy): domain Eukaryota; kingdom Metazoa; phylum Nematoda; class Enoplea; order Enoplida; family Ironidae; genus Trissonchulus; species Trissonchulus latispiculum. The sequence continues at coordinate 5,555 of JASAND010031941.1, read as the reverse complement.
AGTACGGAAGAGTAAGGGCAATGCAGGCAGGCAGTTTGTACGGAAACGGAATGGTGCCCCAGCTGCCGTTCACATGCAAAATAATAACCTTAGGGGACATGCAGATGCGGTTAGGGCAATGGAACTGAACATCGACAGCGGGCTCAACATAGGATTGTAAATTAACCTTAGTCGGAAACGACTCGAACAGAACAGAATTGGGCAGCGTGCGAAACTTAAAGGGTATTCCATGGTAAGAGATGGAATACTTCCAAAAACAGTCCGTGCACAGCAACGTGCAAACCTCCAATACCTCTGGATCAAGCAGACGGACAGTTTTGCCTGGAGCAAACAACTCAGAAGTTCCGGGGACGACGTAGATCCGTTGGGTGCGCAGGCATCTCCGCAACTCCGGAATCGGCGGGAACAAATCTCGAGTGGGTCCTCGCTGCTGAGGAGTGATCCACATGAGGGGATCAGGACCAGGGTTGTACCGAAGCGTATGGATGCCTTCATCCGCAAACACACGCATCACCCGCTGACGTGGGGTGAGTTTGGGGAGGAGATAGGTCAGATCATCACTGGTCTCATTGGCTGCAAACTTCTCCTGACCATTCAACCAAGCTAGGATCGGGACAGGCATATTGAACTGCAAAAAGTAGCAAAAAACTTAAGGTGAGATTCTTACAAGGTCGTTATTTGCTAATCTTTACTGGAGACAGTGTAGAGGAGACTTAACCTAAGGTGTTAGGGAAATAGGGATTCAGTTCACCATTCATGCGCATACAGTAACTCAAAATATCACGCGGAATATATGGATAAAGGAAAGAAGGCAGGGTAAACAAAACTTCACGCACATCAGCACTTAAAACTTGCATGCCACGGCCATGCATCCATTCTTGCAATTTATGCAAAACAAGCACGCAAACAGATTGACAACGGACGTTGGGACAACGGAAAATACCTCCACCAGACGAAGGAACATGTTCATGCAGGTAAGCCTTAGCAGGATGGGTGGATTGGCGGGCATCATCAGACACGGGAAAGACATGAACTGGCACTCCATGAAAACTCAAACCTACTCTCCAGAAACAGTTAAGGCATAGGAAAGTGCTAACCTGCGCAACTTGCGGATCGACTAAATGAACTCTATTATTCTCCTTAAACAATTCCTGATAACGTGGATCAGTGTAGACATCTAACGTGCCGGGGAGCATCACAAGACCAATGGGAATTTCACTAGGCACGCGTAGGGGACCTTGAAACTCAAGCGGGTAAGCTAGGCTAAAGGGCGCAGTCAGAGCAGGATCTTCAGGTGCAGGATCGGGAACAGATTCAATGACGGGGGGAAGCTTCGGAGCCATCTAACCAAGTATTCCTAAAGACAAGGCAAGGAATTTCTGAACGGCTAGTCACAGGAAGGGAGTTTCAGCTACATTCTCGCAGATGATAACACAGAGACACACACATCTAGCACCATTCCACACACATTATATCATTCAGTCATGCTCAACAAACGATCATACTGATAACCTAGAAAATTGGGCAAGTACATAATTGCATCCTCCAACATAGGCATGCACGGATCACCGATAGTATCAGGCAACTCAGGATGAATCAAGCCAATCTTGGCAAACAAACTATTCTGATACCCACTGTACACGCATGGCATGCGGCCAACTTCTATGTTCAAGCAACGACACAGTTTTATCAGACAAGCAATTGATGTTAGGACAGCGACAAATGGGATTTTGGACTGAAGGAAGCGCACGAAGAAGACAACGCTTAATGATGTTAGACTTCTTGCGGAACTTGTCCTCTAAAGGGAAAAACACGAAAGGAACGCCATGATAGGACAAACCAACTCTCCAAAAACAATTACAACAGAGGAGCGTGCACACCTGAGCAATATGAATACCTTCCTTCAGAAGATGAACTCTACGGTTAGGCGGGAATAACTGAGGCCTAAAGGGACTGGTAACGACAAACTTCTGCGATCCTTTGGTGATCTCAATCAATCCTGGGGGCAGGGATCCAGATTCTCGGAGTGGTCCAATCTCACGAGTCATCAGTCGATAGAACAAGGCGGTCGGATCAGGCTGTGCCGGTACAGGATTCATCAATGCAGGATTGGGCGGCGGGAGAGACGGCAGGTACTCCACTATATACTCATCACGGACAGGCAGATCAGTTGGGGGCATGACGAACTCCTTTAGGATCTGAACAACACACACACACTGATTTATATTCACCCTGACTATTTGCTCTATAAATATCCAAACAAACACGCAATCATATAGTACTAAAGTAAATCTTCTATTTTCTCTTAATAGTGGATCAGCTTTCATACTTCTATGGTTAACTAGTAATCCATTTACCCAAGATTATACACTACACACATAAGAGGACTAATAACTAAGCGGTTAGACATGAACACTATTAACAATTATCAGAAGATTCACACAACAACGCAATTATAAGAAAGAAAAGAAGGTTTTGTGTATTTTTTAATATTTTTATGTATTTTGTCTATTTTTATAGGAGGATTTTGTATTTTTCTATATCACTGTACAAGACTAAATATAATAAGAAACATAATTATGTTACAGTAAGGTGAAACCTATACTACAAGTAGATGAAAATTTATGTTACAATAAATACTGCGTATTTTTAGTTTATATTGAATGAGTTTTCTACTGTTTTTGTTGCCTAGTTTTGTTAAACTGAAGCTTTTATGCAGCGTTTGTTATCGAAGCCACTTCGGAAGCTGCATTCCGAGCACTTCACATGGGCTTATAGCCCGAAGACCAGAACTTCTGCGAACACGTGCCTCTACCTGCGACAGATGTTAGAGTCGAGGTACAGTGCCCATCATGGAGCAGACGGCAATCTTAATACATTTCCTCCTCTAGTACGGATGTTATGTACTGAGGCAATGCCCAACTTGGAGCAACTTTAACATAAACTTCAAAGTTCTAGATCATCGGTTTAGATGTTGCAACCGAGACCTCTTAAACAAATAACAATACTATTCCAAATTCGCAATAGAGAAGTTGGTCAGACAAATTATTGCAGAAAAGTTACTAAAATAAAGTTCTACAGAGTTAGAGTGCAAGACACTAGTTATGCTACTATACAAGGTATTTGGCAGATAGGTACGTTTACAATCTTTACAAGAAATTCTATGTTACAGATCACAGGGTTGTTTAGCGTCCAAGTTTACTGCTCAGACGAGTGTCGACCCGACATAGGGCCAGAGGAAGATTTCCCGCGTTGGGACTTCCTGAAGGGATTTCTAAAAATGGGGCTAGCACCAGAAAGCAATGGGCTTTCGGAGAACAGTTTCTCTACGTTTGGTGCAGAGGATCTGCCGCCTTTATTGGCATTGTCGGCAGGAGACGATTGGTTGGAGGAGGAAGAAGATACCAACTCCATAATAGAAATTCTGGGGTTGTTGCCGGTAGGCCATTTCCAATCGGCAGGTGTTTGTACTGAAAGTACTACCATGAAGTGGTCACTGTTTTCGTTATACAAATACAGTGCATTTCGTTCATAATTTTGGCTAGAACCCAATAGCGCATCCGGCAGAAATTGTTGCCATGCCCAGACTTTGCCAAACTTTGAGTAAGATTGAATTGGAGTACGCAACCAGGCAGCGGTCAAGAATAACTCGTCATCGGTTGCGTATTCTGCAGTTTTAGTCAGTCTATTTCTAACCGCTTCCGGGTCAGTAAAGAGTGTCCGAAATCGGCGTTTATGCTCATAAGTAGAGAAAAACTCCAAGAGTCCACGCTTTACCGTTTTCCAATGATACTCAGAGCCAGTTATGGCCAGAGAGATGGCTCGATAGAAACAGTTTCCGTCACCCACTACATTGATTACCTCATATGGCTCATGTAGGGGGGTATGTCTCATCATCTCTGGAAGACGGTGTTCAACTGGAAGACCACGCAATAGGGCCATGTGTCCTTGCCAGCGTGCATCTACCGGATTAAAAAAGTTTCGACGATTAAAAGCTATGGGATCGTTTTCGGGAGAGAGTGATTCTTCTCCTACGAACTGTGGAATACTGTCAGTTTCGGAAGTGGAGTCTTGCGAGGAAGCTACAACCTTCGGCGGAACAACACTTTTCTGTTTAGGAGAGAGAGGTACGCGTTTCCTAGGCGGAACGGGGGGTTTCTCAGGACTCGTGTCAGAACGATTGGCCTTAGATCTTCGAGTAGATTGCTTGCGAATGAAAGGCTTGGGGGTTTCATTTTCGGAAGGAGGAGCGGCTGGAGGCGGTGTGCTAGGTAGGTTAGCTTTCTGTAACTTTGCAACACTCTTAGCTGATTGTGAGTCAGGCGCAGGGGATTCAGCACTATCTGAACCTTCGCCGTCATGATGGTGAACGGGAGCAGTAATCACACGAGGTTCAACACATGGGTACATGTTATTGAACTGTACTTTGACCCTCTTGGCACGGCGGTTACCTGCAGGGTAGACCTCTGCAACACAGCCAACGATCTTCTCAACACGGTATGGGCCAATTTTCTTATCTAACAATTTATAAACTTGGTCACGCTTGGCGACATTCGAGGCCTTAATCATGACCAAGTCACCGACCTGAAATTTCGGTTCTACGGCATTTCTGTTGTAACTTTCATCATTAATTTTCCGCGCAGCGCCAATTTTTTCGCGAGCTAATGACCAAGCAAGTTGAAGCGCTTCCGTCGCTTCCCTAACGTAGTCGAAACCAGAATACTTTCGGTCAGTGGGTATGGAGACGTTCGTGGCACTGGGAAGAACAGGATCCCAGGCATGTAACAGATAATGGGGTGTTTCGCCAGTGGTAGAGTTGATGGAAGTATTGTATGCAAACTGGCAATAGGGAACCATGTTGTCCCATTCTAAATGGTTCTCGGTAACTGTAGCAAGCATGTCCAACAGTGTTCTATGCCAGCGTTCAACCTGCCCGTTTGCAGCAGGATGATATCTAGTAGTCTCAAGTTTCCGTGTCTGAACCTGTGAACAAATTTCCTTATTGAGCTGTGCAACAAATTCTTTGCCCTGATCTGAAATTAGCAATTTTGGCGAGCCATACTGCAGAATGACAAATTCGAGAAAACTTTGCGCGACAGAATAGGCAGTTTTATTCTTAATAGGTATGGCAATCACATACTTCGAAAAGGCATCAATGAAGCTCAAGATATGCTTCATTCCGCTTTTAGAAGTTTTACTAACGTCCATCAAATCACAGTGAACACGCTCAAAAGGCTCGACGGCTATAGTAGCATGTCGAAGCATGGCCTTAGGGTTTTTCGGAGGTCCTTTTCGTCTCTGACAACGAGGACAGGACTCCACCCATCGCTTAACGTCAGCATACATTCCGGGCCACCAGAAATGTTGGGACAATCTGAAGCTGGTCTTATTTCTACCACCGTGTGCGGTGTACGGACTGTCATGACACGCGGCTAAAGCTTCGTCGCACAAACTTTCAGGGACAGCTAAAACTTCTAACATGGTATCCCTCATTTTTTCAAGATGAACTAAGACGTCGTCGCGCATGTCGCACTGCTCGGACAAAGACGTAATTT
>JASAND010031939.1:0-17427 GCA_030248195.1 Trissonchulus latispiculum | reverse complement strand
TTCGCACTTAAATGCAGACAGCGCCTTCTGAACAGAATCTTGTAAACTGCACAACGTTTCAGTAAAACATGTTGAGAATTGAGATATACTGGAGCTTATGTAAATTTGTTATTTTTGAAAAGAGTACAGTGTAAGAAGAAAATCGTTTCCAAAAAATTTAAATTCACTTAAAATATTTAAAAGTTGAAAGCAAGATTGGAAAGAGGCACACGTATATTAAAGTTATGTTTAACGAGGAAATTGTTTGTACAGCTGCTTGACTACACAAAAATAGCTAACAGAAAACAAATTACTTCTTGAGATCGTTCGAAGCGTTGAACTTTGATTGACTTTCGTCTTTAGTATATATATAGCTTAAAAATAAGAAAATAAGTACTCATCTTTCAAAGTTTTCTACTGTTGTAAAATTTAGTTTTTCTATAAAAAATGTTGCTTCCATCTTGCATCCTGATAACATAACCTTCTTTTACCAATTTTTTGAGAAGACATACCCAAGGGTAAGCTAATTTCCGACTACATCCCAACGGGCTCTAACTTTTTCTTTAGTAAGGTTAATTTTCAACCATGTAAGCTTGTAAAAGTTTTCATTCGGCGCTTTATCGTTCACATCTGAACGAAAGTACCTGAGACCGTTTTCCTTCAATTACCAATTGGAATTTCAGAATAGAAAATTTTAAAACTTTGTTCAAATTAATTTAGACATTTACAGCACTGCATTTTGCAATACACACAAATAACTTTACAAAATTTGAAAAGAAAACAAAAATTACAAAATTCCAGATTAAAGGATATCGAAATTTTTCTGTACAATAAAACAATATATACACATTCCTGATTTTTCGAGCATGTTATAATTTAATTTTTATCTAAGCAGAAAGAACGTCACTAATGTTGATTCAAAGACACATTCGAATTTCATTTGAAATTTCTCTTTAATCTAAGACTCAGCTTCAGTGAAACCTGAAAGGTGCCTCGATCACCTGAAAAGGGGAAGCGGTGAGTTTGTGTCACCTTCAGTGGAAGCTGAAGCTGTCGTTTTCAGTTTAGGGTCTAAATTTATTCTATGTAGTTTTGGCTTCAGCTTCAATTCCAGTAATTGTAGCTTCATTTCACGTTTAGTTTGAAACTCTTAATTATTATCAGTCTCATCCTACACATTTCGCCTTCTGGTCTAAATTTGTTTAGTTTCAGTTCAAACTAGATTTTTAGTTTCAATTTCAGTCACTAGCTTGAAAAAGACAATATGAATGGCAACAGTGAATGGCAACCACAAAAACAAAATCCAGCTTTTGCAAAATTTAAACTCCTGCAAAAAATTAGTTCAAGTCCATTTATAAGAGTGGAACCGGCCGGTTCCAAATCCTACCGGTTCCGGTTCCGGTTCCGGTTCCGGTTCCGGTTCCGGTTCTAAAATTCGTTCCGGTTCGGTTCCGGTTCCGGTTCCGGTTCCGGTTCCAACCGGTTCTAGTGGAACCGGTCCCAACTCTAGATGGGCCCAGCAAGGTCGTTCTGTGAATAGTTAATACTGGGTATGTGAGCAGTATATGTTCAACTGTTTCTGGCACATCGTTGTGGCAGTGGGTACAGTTAGGGGAAGGGTGATTGAGAGGGTCAATTACATGTCGGTAAGAAGCCAAAAGCCATGACTTCCCACTACGCATTTGACTGAGGAGGACTCGGTCTTCCCGGGTTAGGGACTGTTCCTTGGCCATAGGGACTGGGCCTCTTGTACCAAAGATGGCTCTAGTTCTGGGGTGGGAAATGTTGGTATGCCACCTTTTGGTATATTCCCTTTTTGTCGCTTTGGCCGTGGAGGCGTCTATCGGGATAGTGACCTGGTGCAGTTCAGAATCGGAGGATGCCAATCTATCCGCTGATTCGTTGCCGGGTAAGCCAGAATGGCCCGGCTCTAGTGTTGTTGCCCGGCCGGTTTTTTGACTCGGCCGGCCGGACCCGGCCGGCCGAGCTTGTGAACCCGGCCGGGCGGCCGGAGCCGGCCGCCTGGCCGGGCCGGCGGCCGGCCGTTTCCGGCCGGCCGGCCGGGTGATGCAAACCGGCCGGCGGGGTGATGCAAACCGGCCGGCCGGCCGGTCAAAAAAGGCCGGCCGGTACCAGTTCTGCCCTATTTTTAGTGTATTTTGCATAATATTTAGCAGTAATTGATGCATACAGTTACTCCTGGTTATTTTTTTATCTTGGTGCCCAGCATTGTAGGTTCTCATGAGAGACCTTTATCATGCTGCCCTCCGCAGTCCAGAAAATAGACAAGAAGCGGAGAGGCGAGGATCAAGGATAGAAAACAAGACCCCCAAGCAGTCCTGACGTACGGTTATTGCAGTCACGCCCAGGGTAGCCACAGTCGTGCTATTCGGCGACTGAGGCTTCCCCGCGCATATCAATAGTGACTAAGATGGCGGAAAATTATAAAACCCTCTCGGAAGGGTTGAAAACGATAAAACATAGGCTGCAGGAAGGAGGCGGTAGGAAGGCCGAGAACTCAGATAGGAAACTTAGAAAGCTCACCATAGAAGCATTTTGAAGTTGCAAATGGAGTTTTGAAGTTTTGATTGAAGTTCTGTATGCCTTAAGCATTCTGAAGTTGAAGACCAGAATTCAGACATAGGCACAGAAGGACCTTTTCCACCTCCCATGCCTATGCCTGATTCCAATCAACTGTTACCACTACCACGCACAAATACATGCTGGTTTAGAATGCAGCTTAAGCTTTTTCAAAAGCTTTGGCTGACCAGCTAACACACAAGGAAATCATTTTAGACTGTTTACGTAACGTCTAACATGGCATGATTCATTTCAAAGTGTCTAAGTTCGCTAACAGCCTAGTGCCTAGCATAAGATTACTGCAAACTTAGCTTGTATTATCTCCACTCCACTTCCATACTCGCAACAAGATTAGTAACCAATAGCCAACTTTAATAGCATTGTGTAGTGATATTTGTGATTTGCGCCTGAGTCCATCCATTAGGAGGCATTTAAATCCTGGTCAAATGGCTTCCAGCTCCCAATTTCCTAGCTAATTCCGCAAAACAGGTGTTCTTTTAAAAGATTTAAGCTGTTAGTTTCTAGAAAGCAGACAAACACAGACAATTACAGTTTCCATATTCAGACTCCAGATGTAGTCATTTTGTGTATCATTATGTTTGCAACGACCTGTGAACATTCATCATATGCTCTTGCAAACTCTGCTCAAAAGGCCTAGCCTGGGGCCAATATATGCATTCCAAATGTCTTTGAAATAATATTAGTCAAATTTTAGAAATTTGCTTTTGGTGGGCCGGACCGGGCCGGGCACCGTGCAGTAACTAATTTAGTGAAACTAATTTTATTCTGGATCTAACTGGAATACATTTTGTGTACGACCGAGCTCTGAAATCCAACCCTGACGTTGCTGACGCAGAGTTGTATGCGGGCCGATTTTTCCGGCCCGTGCCCGGCCCGCAGCCCGCACCTTATGACCGCGGCCCGCAACACTCCGGCCCGCGGCCCGCACACGCGAAATCCGGCCCGCGGGTACCCGCACGTAAAAATTGCTTCCTATGTAGTACCTGAGCACCAATACTGATGTATTTTCAAAGATACTTCCGGATCCGGCAAATTTTTCTGTTCGTTTGATTTGAACTTTGTTGTCTACCAATTTACTGTTCTTAAAGTGGTAACTAAAGCTTAGCTTCCCTTAACTAAAAGGGTACGCCATAAAAAAATTTTTGTGGCGGGGATTTTGCTCATTTTTTTCAAATGTTTGTCGCATATATCCTTGAGAGCGAGTTTCTTTCAGCACCTTAACGAGCTTAACTAACAAGCTATTAATTGTACGAAAAATGAAAATTGGTTTTGAAAGCGGCGGCGCCGCAGCTGCAGCAAACACACAGTTTCCCCATAACGCCGTATGCTGTGGAACTTCACTCGGCTGTAAGTGACCTTAAGGTACTGGTTTAGTGGTTTTCTTTCGGGTATTTTTGACCCATACGGCTTTAATCCTTTACTTAAATAGCTGAAACTTTCCAACTATGCTATTTTGGTGCTCTTTACCATTCTCGGACCAGTCACGCATTTTTAGGGAAAAGATGGAAACTTTAGGTTTTTGCCACTATTCTCTCAGTAAGTAGTTGATACATCGGATTGGTTGTTATGGCTGAAAAGAGGACACCGAAATGAACATTTTTGCCTTTACAACCTACGAGCTATCTCCAGTGGTTAAGTCAGTATAATCAAAAACCGATTTTTAGGGTCAAAAAATTGTCATTTTCGAAGAAATCAGCTTTTTCAAAAATACTACCAAATCTTAGCGGACAATTTTGATCCATGTATATCCAATCGATACATAGTCTAGTTTACATTTATGAATGTTTATTAGCAGGAGTTGATTGCTTTATACTGGAGATTTGGCCGAAAAACAATTTTGGCAAAACTGCTATTATTTTGTTTTTAACGTCGATTTCTAAAAAACTACTCGGCGGATTCCGGAGATTTTTGGCAGAGTGGAAATTCGAACTTTCGCGGAGGGACGTTTTTCTTGGTTTTGGCTAGAACATAATGAGTAGCAAGAAAACTCAATGCGCATTTGGCGGATTTTCTCGACAATGAAGACCTGCAGGCAGAGCCAAATCCAAAAAACATCCTTCAGCCCATATGTCGTTCATATCATGGCACGAACAGGGCTTTTATCTAATTCTAGAGTTTTGAAAAATCGATGTTCAAAAATGTTTGCTCAATAATTCAGGATCTTATACAAGTAACAAAAATGCTCCGCACAAAAGAGGATAATATGTGTGTGTTGGCTGTGTCTATATTATATCCTTTACATTCCGGTTGAAGAAGTAAAGACAAGAGTTTCATAGGCACGTGACGCTATTTGGCACAGCAAGTTTGGGTGGGTGGCTCCATGACAAAAGTTGTTCCGTTCGCATAGGACTTTCATCTGACACAAATTTGACGACTTTTGAAAAATTTATTTTTGACCCAAAATCGCCTAAGTCCCCACCCCACCCCACCACAGCACTCTACAGCCACTTTGGGTACGCAGTTCTATGACAAAAGTTGCTCAGCTCACTTAGGGCTTTCATTTGATACCAAATTTGACCACTACTGAAAAACTTTATTTTCGACCACTTGACTGACTGACTGACTGCCCGACTGGCCCTTCAAAACGGCAAACTGGAACCAGCCCAGCAAGATAGGTACGTCAGACGGCAAAACGAATACCGGGAATGAGCTGGGCGCACCAGAAAACCCCTATAAGACAAAGTTTTGAGAGGCCAGTTAAATCCTACTATGGACCTCCAGGAAGCAGTTTCCTACTTGACCCTCCCGGCGGCAAAGTAGAACCAGCCCAGCAATATAGGCACGTCGGACGGCAAAACGCATACCGGGAATGAGCTGGGCACACCAGAAAACCCCTATAGACAAAGTTTTGAGAGGCCAGGTACAACCTACTATGGACCTCCAGGAAGCGGTTTCCGACTTGACCCTCCCGACGGCAAAGTGGAACCAGCCCAGCAAGATGAGTGGGTCTGACGGTAAAACTGACTGCGAAAATCGATTCTCCGCGCCAGAAAATCATTGTATACAAGATTTGAGCTTTCAAAGTTGAATAGATAGCGAGAAATTTCGATTTTTCATTTTTAGAATTTTCGCAATCTCTGACGGGCCACTGTGGTCGCTAGGGAAGAGATAGAGACACGCAACCTGGACCGTTAGTTAGTTCAATATATGTAATTTCTGAATATAGAAAGAAATCAGCTCCAGATCGTAACGTTCGACCTGAGCGACGACCACAAAAATGGTCACTTTTCGCTATGAGCCGACTTTGCGGCGCCACTGCGGCGCTGTGGCGCAGCTAGGAGAAACCGGAAAAAAACATCGCCGCCATAACCGGTCCGGGGTGCAACTTTTTAACGGTAAGTGATACGGGGCTGAAACTTTCCAGACTTACTAAACTCGATGTGCTCTACAATTTGCGCATGATTGCGGATTTTGCGCAGCTTCTGCGCAGCTTATTTTACACTGTCTCCAGCCACTTTTCACACATATTATAGGGGTCGCTGCCGCGACCCCTATGATAACATTTCTTCCCGTTAAGCTTGAGGCCTGTACTTCAATCAGGTCTGAAAAATCCAGTATCCGTGCCGGGAAGCTGCCAGATGTCAGTATCTCTGAAAATTTTTTGTTAATTTTGCTAGTTCCGTAAGCTCACCTGAATGTACAGATTCCAAGCTTTAAAACGATGTATAGAGCTCTTTCCAACTCCCAAAATTGTGAAAGTTATAGCGTTTTAAAAATCACAACAAATGCACTGCACTAAAGGTTACCAGCACCTTAAATGAATTAAAGTCTTCAGTGAGAAGTTATCAGGGATTTATATTTAGGTGCTTAAGTTTCCAACAGGAAGTTCCGAAATTAAACTAAAAATTCAGTTTCTGCGCTAATTGCTGACTCCACTTTCAGTGCTAAACACTTAAAAAGTTCATGTAGAAACCACAGGATTCAAGTTTGTAGATGATAAATAAGTATATATATATATATATATATATATATATATATATATATATATATATATATATATATATATATATATATATATATATATATATATATATATATATATATATATAATTTCTACAGGACATCGTTGATATTTTTCTCAAGAGATACTTTGGTATAATAGATTACAAGTTAGACTTGTACATTTTCAATACAAATAAAACCTGTAGTTTTCATGGGTTTATATGTTTTCCTCAACAGCTACAGGTTATTACTCGATACGCTGATAATGTTAACTGAGTATGTAGTGCATGCTGAAGGTATCCAATGGCATAACGAAGTCAAGTAATTTTTAAAATTCTGAAATATTGCCTCCTTTTGTATATGATTTGGTATGTATGAAATTTCTAGAAAGCAAAATTACCCCAGGAAAGTAGCCAAAATCGGCCCGCATCGGCCCGCGCGGCCCGCGCGGGTAGTAAAATTCGGCCCGCCCCGCCCCGCCCCGCGGGTACCCGCGGGTACCCGCGGCCCGCATACAACTCTGTGCTGACGAGCAGCTGTTTATAAGCTTCAAAGGGAAAAGTCTAAAATTTCAGTTATAAAGCCTGGTTCACACTGGTGTCTTATGTCTTATGTCTTATGTCTTTTGTCTTATGTCTTGTGTCTTAAGGCGTTCACACTGATGTTTTATGTCTTATGTCTTATGTCTTTTTGTCTTAAGACAGACTTGGGCCAGGCTCAACTTTTGTCTTATGTCTTAAGAGATAAACCAATCACATTGCAGCTAGTGTAGTCATTGTCAAGTTGATTAGCTGAAAGATTCAAATGTGCTGCCTAAGACAAGAGACATAAGACAGCAGTGTGAACGGTTCTGTCTTAAGACATAAAACATAAGACATACGACATAGCACAAAAAACAAAAGACATAAGACAGCAGTGTGAACCAGGCTTAAAGCAGTCAAAAAGTTTCTAAAACTTAGCTTTAAGGGCACTGCATCGTACGTCGTAGTTGATCCTTACTCCTGCTTATGTATAACAGATAAAATCAAGTAATGTCCTTTTTCTGAAGACCGGCCGGCCGGGTTTTCCTCGGCCGGCCAACAACTCTACCCGGCACCCACTGAATCACAATTCTGAGATATCTTAAGGCCCGCAGATTGCTCCAGACTTCCGACAACGTTTCACTGAGCTTCCTCCGATTCCGCTGTGAAGGAGGGTAACCACAGATTTGGAGTCCGTACACAGCCGGACGCATATTTCTAATAACATGTGTAGCGTACGCATACGCAAGCGATTAGAAAGTGTGTACTTGGAATACGCACACAGCATAGTTTCTAGTGTTTCATTATATTATGCTATTGTTGGCTCATATAAATACGCACACAGCATAGTTTCTAGTGTTTCATTATATGCTATTGTTGGCTCATATAAATACATTATATACCCATTCTGTTTGGTGTTATATGCTGCATATAAATACGTTATGATCCTTCTAGTGGAGAAATTTAAAAAAGTAACGGCACGGCAGTGCTAATTTACAAAGGGAGCTTAGCATAATGATGCAATTTTCTTTAGAAAAATACTTATTTTGCTTAAATCAATCCCATATGAAATTGGAACACATTTTACAAAAGAAAGCAACATTACAAAAGGTAGCAAAACTTTAAAATCTGTATTAGTATAGTATTATTAGTATAGTCCAGTGATGGAACCGGGTCACTTAGGCTTGACCCGGTGACCCGGTGACCCGGTTGAACCCTGACCCGGTGACCCGGTTTTCCACAAAATTTCAAAATCTGCAAAAAATTTTTGATTTTGCCTGGGAAGGCTAAATTTTTGGCTTCCATGTTCCATCATCATCCCGAAAAGAATAACTAAGACGTATATATTTGCTCTAAGTTTTTAAAATTCATTTGATGGTAGCTGTAGCTTTTTCTAAATTTATGCAGATTTTATAGCAAACCAATAATTTATCCGTCTGCGAAATTTTGCAGGGTCTAATATGAGTACTTTTCCAAATACACGGAGTATTTTTAAAAATTTGGTTTTCATTATGTATTGCGTTAATTTTAATTAAATTTTTTACTTACCTTCGACATTTACCTTGGTTGCGAAAATAATCTGCAAACCATATTTTACTAAATAGAGTTATTATGCAATAATCATAAAACTTATAAAGCTAAAGCTAAAACGCTAGACAATAATTTGCCAGAGACAGACAGATTCAAATAACATCATGCTTCGAAAATGCTCAAGACCAAAATATAGAAAAAATGCCAACTAATATTGGACATTGAACAAAATTTAAGCTAAAATTTTAGCTTGGTAAGCCAAAAATTTCTAAAATTTGGGGTATATTCAGAAAACCGGGTCAAGACCGGGTTGAAGCTCTTGACCAGGTGACCCGGTTCCATCTCTGGTATAGTAGTCTGCGGTTGTCAAAACCACATGCTGTACTTTCAGCTTTCCGCAAATTTTTCTTTCCTCCGAAAACTTAACGTTTTAAGTTTTTTAAAAATTCAAAAAATTCAAAAATTTTCACCAATCAATCCAAACGTTTTAGAATGCATTCATTTAAAATTTGGGCTAAATGTAAAAAAGCTATATCAACCTAAACTGACAATTCGGTCTTAAATTGAGACTGATAGTGTAAGCGAATAAAATTAACGTATAGAACAAGAAATTATATACTTCCAATACATACTTCCTATACTTAATACAAAAGTATGCCATTATTCGCGATATGCGGTATCCCCGAAGCCCCTATTAGATTTCAGCAAAATTAGAAACGAAAAATATCACGAGTGCCACGCACGAGGGCTTCCCATACGACGTACGCAGTAGAAATTAGTGAACAGCGCTGAGATGTGTTGTAAAGTACTTATACAACGATTAAACCTATCCTTAATTGATGAAAGCTTACTCGTTTATGTTGCAGCTGACAGATATGTCTAGACAAATCTTAATGTAAAGTGGCAACAATTGGCTGGGAGGCCTATTTTTTTTGGTGTGCAGCAGAGCTGTCTAGGCTGGAGCTCTGCTGTACACACTGCTGAAGCATGCAGTGAACTGTATGCTTCAGTAACTTAGAACACTCTTTACACAGTAAAAGTGCAAGAGTTGTATAAATGAATGAAACTTGATTATCTGATGCTGCAGCTGAGAGCATAAATTCAAGCAATTTTAAAGATTATCTGGCAGTAAATTTATGCTGCGTATTCCAAGCACACACTTTCTAAGCGCTTGCGTATTTAGGCTACACATTTTAGAATGCGTATTCCAGTTACACAGATTAGAAATATGCCAGCCGGACCGCATATTTCTAATCTGTGTAACTGGAATACGCATTCTAAAATGTGTAACGTAAATACGTAAGCGCTTAGAAAGTGTGTGCTTGGAATACGCAGCATACTTTAGTGCTCCACTATATGCTATTATATGCTTCATATAAATACGTGACAAAGCCATATACGATAAAATGGTACATATATGTACACGTCATAAACGTGATGTTGGAGAAACATAAGAAATATTTCTGCACGGCATAATAACATTGATTACATGGAATAATATTGGGAACATGATTTCGAGATGTAAATTCAATTAGTAAATTTTAATTAATCGAAGAAGAGGCGTTTAATTGTTTATTTAGTACATAGCAACATAAACCTTGACATTTCAATCATTACTTAATTTCTTGAATTTTAAACCTTCTTGAATTGACTAATGGAGTTCTAACCATATTGATCAGGTGGGATCAGGTTAAACTTGTAAACCTCCTAAATTTTCCCTAAAAATGATAATTTTCGCTCATTTTCACAAAACATGACCAATGTAACGCAAATTTTGTTCAGCTTTGTTAATTTAGTATAAACGTAAATTGTAAGTTTGAAACAATGTAATAAAGAGTTGTAAATACAAAAGCATTGCGTGTCAAGGGACCCAACCGCCATCCTATTCCTGCACGCAAATATAGAACAATAAGCTTATTTTCGTAAGGCCTATGGTCTATTTCCTATTTTTGTTTGACTCATTTTGTCATGTAACGTATATTTCCAATTTTCGCCTAAGCTAACAATAGGAAATAGGAAATAGGCTAACGGCGCTAAAAAGATAAAAGAATGCCGCCAGACCAATCGCCTCACTTCTCGTATACTGATTGGGTTTGGTTTCTAAGCTGTTAATAGACGTTTGAATAAAACTGAAATCGCAATGTACAAACAACTGTGTAAGTAATACTGTAATGAGCAATACAATTAGCTGATTAATTAATTAGCTAAAACTATTATTTTTATTGTGCTTTATTTAACTTTCCCAAATTCAAAAGCATATTATAAGTAATTTCTATATTGCTACGTTGATATACAGGTCTTTCTTTAACGACATGAACTTAACTACAACATGAAAAAGTTTTATGTGCCCACTTCCTCAAAATTTGTTCTTAGACAGTGAAGTATAATCAATTTTGACCGGAAATTTGAAATATTTTAAAATATAAATGGAATTACATATAATTGGATTATAAGTTCAAATATAGGTATTAAATAGAAGGTTGGTTGCACGTTAGCATTTATCTTCACCAGTTTTGCGGGAAGTTATAGAGTTTTTCTTTGGCAATGCATGGGGCAGCTGTCCTTACGAGAGCTGGGACCGGTTCCATTGGAACCGGAACCGGAACCGGAACCGGAACCGAACCGGAAGAATTTTTAGAACCGGAACCGGAACCGGTAGGATTTGGAACCGGCCGGATCCAGGCATAAAACTGAGCTTGAACTAAAATTTTTGCCTAAAGACTAACGGCCGATTGCACCAAATCGGATTAGCAATTCTGAGAATAAAGTTATTCCGGAATAGCTATTCCAATTCTCATTTTATTCCGATATTCCGTTGCACCAAACAAGAATAGGATTAGCTGAGCTAATATTATTTTATTCTCAGAATAAAATAAGAATAGATATACTGTAATGAGGCGGCGTGACGTCAGTCCTCTAAAAATATTAATGTATGCGTTTGAATTCATTTTAGGTTGAAGTTGTGTTAGAAATATTATTTTTAAGAATGTGTGCAATTTATTTCGAAAGTACGTTGTGAAAATTGTTTGAAATTTGTATGGAAAGTGTGTCTTGAAATTAGCTTGAAAGTCTCCTTGTTGAGTTTTATTGTGCGTATGTGTAAATTATGCATATGTGTATCAGCCAGCCTAGTCAATAGGTGGCGCTGTTTAGACGTCTATTTTCTCTTGAAGCCTCTCCCAGCATCTTGTCTTTCAAGGGGGTCTCAAAATTGAGTCTCAAAATTCTACCACGGCTCCGCAAAACTAGTTTCGTCTGCTTTCGTTTTTCTGCATTCAGTCTGTTGTTTTTCCGTCTTAGTGAATGGTCGTGTTTATTTTATTCGCTCTGTGTGGGACTAGTATTAGCTGTGCACTTTATTATTTGTATCGTCAGTCTAAAGTGTTTGCCTCTTTAGACTTTAGTCGCTCCAGGGTGACCCTGTAGAGCTAGACTCTTTCATTGTCTATTCATTTTTGTATTGTTCTCCGAAGTTTCTAATTCTTTCTTAATTTCCTCTGAAGCTTTTAATAATTATTCTGAAAGGTTAGGTCCCTTGTGTTGGCTTAGTTAACTGTAGTTTATTTCATTGTAGTCTCACTAATTGGTAGAAATTATTCTGTACCTTGTATTTTATTTCTCTATTGTCGGTTTATTATTTAGTTAGGCTATTCTATACACTGTAGTTTATTCAGAATTTTGTACGCATTTTCGGGGTTCGCCCCTCTGTCAAGCATATTCATTTGCAAGTAAATGTGGTCTCTTTTTGGGCCATTTTAGGGTGTCATCTTAGCCTAGGTTTTTGTATTAGTTCTGTGTATTCGGTAGGTAAGGTTTTTCTGAGAATTTATTGGGTAGGTAGATAGATATTTTAAGTATGTACTTTTCAGCAAATTTGGGGTAGGTTCTAAATATTTTGAGTCTTTGCTCTTCATCGGCGGTTAAACTCCGTTCGGTAAGATTCACTTAGGTTATTTTGGCGAGGTTAGTTGGGTCGACTGGAACTACATCTCCTCCAGGTTCGACGTTCTCCTTGTGCACAGTTTCCCACTCGTAAAGTTTGGATAGTTCGTACATTTCCAACTTTACATTACCTATTCTTATTTTCGTTTGACCAATCAAACGGTGCCAAACGCCATACTCAACCAATCAGATTATAGTAGGTTTTGTCACGTTTTTCTGAACTTATTCCTATTCTTATTCTTATGTTAGCCATTTTTTGATTATAATTTTAAGTTGAGCAAACAAGGAACTGAAATTTTAAAATGTACATGGAACAGATAACGAAGAATTTTCTTTGCCTAACATGGATAAGCAGACATGAATAAGTCATACGGAAAGATGCGACTTGATGTCGCAAGTTAAGAAAATATTTCATAGATCAAAAATTCGTGAAATCTTTTAAAATATGGGTTTAAACCTGTTCTTGAGGGAGAATAGGAATAAGAATAAATAAGGGACTTATTCCTATTTTATTCCGGAATAAGTTGGTGCAATGCTCTTAATCTAATCCTATTCTCATCCTTATTCTGATTTTATTTTTATTTGGTGCAATGGAATTTTTGCTATTCCGATTTTATTCCGGAATAAAATAGGAATAAGCCTATTCTAATCTTATTCTTATTTGGTGCAATCGGCTGTAAAGAAACTAAAGACTAAAAACTAAAGACTAGACTGTAAAAACTACAGGTTTTGCGTCGGATTTAGGATTGTCCAAATAGTTGAACAAATCTACAGGTTTCTTCAGTATTTTCTAGTGACAGGAGCACTTTGGTAGAAAACCACAAAAGTTCCTGTAATTTCTACAGGAGTATTTTTAAGATTGTGGAACAAGACTCGAAAGAATGAAGGTACATAATGGCATTTGCAGAACTAATATATTAACTAGAGTTGTGTCGGTGGGAAAGAATGCAGTCAATTCCGCACTACATTAAATTTTAATATTTTCCACCTTTGGCAACGTTTAAATTTTCTGAAAACTACCTGTGGAAGCCACAGTAGTTTTGCTTGAAGTGATTTTAAACAGCTTTCACCACTTCTCATCATTTTTCGAAACGTTTTTACACTTTTAAGATTTCTTTGGGTATGTGAGGCGCTGTTTGTTCATTTTCCCCATACTTTCAGGTTCTACCATAAAAGCATCATTAAATAATTAGATGCACAGTTATTGAAAGTCAATTGTCGAAATAATTTGCATCTTATGACAAGAGTAAAGAAAGGTCGCTGCTGGGTATGGTTACAAGATGTCCAAAAATGACGTCCAAATCAAAAAATTCTTTAAACAAATTGCGAAAATCTAGTAGCTTAATATGTTTAATCCAATTAATTTATAGTATTACTTCATCATTTTGATTGTGTAAGTCCTATAGCAGACCTACACCAAATGTTAAATGACATTAAAATTATCACTGCAAATTTTGTACTTGAAAACGGGAACCGGTACCTAGAACCGGAACCGAAACCGGTTTTGAAAATTGGAACCGGCTCCAGCTCTAGCCCTTACCCAATCCATTCTTGCCATGTTGGGTAGTGAAAGTCTTTCTTAAAATTTTTTGTAAACTAGAACTACATAAGAGTGCACTGAAGCTGAAAATAATGACAGTGCAGATATAGACTGCCAAGTAGATACATACTAGAGCTAAAATTGGGAGCTAAAATATCTTTTTTATCTTGGTGCCCAGCAATTCAGGTTCTCGTGAGAGACCTTAATTTTGCAGCACTCCGCGGTCCACTGGACAAGAGGCGGAGAGGCGAGGATCAAGGATAGAAAGCATGATCCCCAAGCAGAACTGATGTAGAATATTTCCTTGATTTTACCCTAAAATATTCAAAAGTGGGTGCTAACTTTATGAAAAATCAATCTAAATTCTACTGCTGTGTACGGTCCAACGCCGTACATAGCTAATTCACTTTCGCTTTCATTTTGAGCGCAAATTCATTCAGTCTGGATCCAAACTTCATGTCAACCGGCGGTTTGGGCGCCATCTTTGTTGTTACGACTCCCCGTCTTGGTTTGGTTGTCGGTTGGGGGATTGTTTTGGGGTCACACCCACGTTCCGGTTCGGAACTTGTATACGGTTTGTTGTTTCGTTTTGGAATTCTATAAATTTAGATTTGTGCTTGCCCAAGTCCTTTTGTACTGTTTAGGGTTGGTTCTGTAAAATTATTTTAAATTTGGAATATTGTTTTGTTTTGGAATTGGCTGGATTTCTGTTGTTTTTGCTGAAAGTAAATCCGTGTAAATTAGGGCGTGTCGTCTTCATTCTTGTTAGGTTAGCGATTAAGTAGGGAAGTCAGACAAATTACACACTCTTACTCGAACCTCTAATCTTTATTCGAATAATACAAATTATATATAGAATTTCATAATTCGACACTGACGTACGGTTATTTCAGTCACGCCCAGGATAGCCACAGTCGTGCTATTTGACGAATGGAGCTGCCCCCCGCAGATCAATAGTGACTAAGATGGCGGAAGTCTATTGAACCCACTCGGAAGGGTTAAAAGGGCAAAAAAACCGGCTGCAGAAAGGAGTCGACTGGATGGCCGAGTAGTCAAATAGAACAGTTGAAATGCCTATGAAAAGGAGAAA
Source organism: Trissonchulus latispiculum (assembly GCA_030248195.1). Taxonomy (NCBI): domain Eukaryota; kingdom Metazoa; phylum Nematoda; class Enoplea; order Enoplida; family Ironidae; genus Trissonchulus; species Trissonchulus latispiculum. The sequence continues at coordinate 2,282 of JASAND010031939.1, read as the reverse complement.
AAATACAAAAGTGGAACGTTATGGTTTAGTATATCAGGTCTTTTAGTCCTCTTGCTTATTTTGCCATAATAAAGTAAAGTTATAAGTTCGAGTTTGCATCCATTGCTTGAGATTATGATGGAGACACTGAAATGCCTGCAGTGGAACTGCAGAGGAGTTTGTTATAAACTGTCCGAATTACAGAATTTGATTGCCACGAATAAAGTTTCAATTGTTTGTTTGCAAGAGACTTTTCTAACCCCGAAGTACAGCCCGATCTTTAAAGGTTATACCGTGTTCTGCGCAGATAGACAGTCCCATGGTGGCGGTCTTTTAACTCTGGTTGACAACACCCTGACCTGCCAGTTAAAAGTATGCCCTGATTTAAATGGCGCAGAGGCTCAGTGGGTTGAAGTTATGGTTAACAATCGGTTGTTAAACGTTATTAACTATTATTGTGCCTTCTAAACAGCATTAAAACGTCTGGAATTTCCAGCATGAAACCGAAAGCGGCGGAATGCAGCCTTTTTAACATACCGAATAAGATGCGAATCGATCTGGCCTTTGATCGGACCCCAAGCTCATTCTGTTAGTGTGACGTATCCCGATTCCCGATAATTACCTAAGTCGAAACGAGACCATTGAGAGGAGTAAAATAATCCTGTTCTGCAGTTGCAGCAAATTTTGAGGAAGTTCGCACATAAAACTTTTTTCATGCTGTAGTTATAGTTCATATCGTTAAAGAAAGACTATGTATATACTGTATATCAACGTAGCAATATAGAAATTACTTATAATATGCTTTTGAATTTGGGAAAGTTAAATTAAGCACAATAAAAATAATAGTTTTAGCTAATTAATTAATCAGCTAATTGTATTGCTCATTACAGTATTACTTACACAGTTGTTTGTACATTGCGATTTCAGTTTTATTCAAACGTCTATTAACAGCTTAGAAACCAAAACCAATCAGTATACGAACAGTGAGGCGATTGGTCTGGCGGCATTCTTTTATCTTTTTAGCGCCGTTAGCCTATTTCCTATTTCCTATTGTTAGCTTAGGCGAAAATTGGAAATATGCGTTACGTGACAAAATGAGTCAAACAAAAATAGGAAATAGACCATAGGCCTTACGAAACTAAGCCTATTGTTCTATTTTTGCGTGCAGGAATAGGATGGTGGTTGGGTCCCTTGACAATTGCGGTCCCAAAACTCCAGTGTTAGGAAGATTTCAGCAAGATCAGAAACGAAAAATATGGGTTCTCCTGATTGAAGGACTTCAGATTTTAAAATTTTTAAAAATTCAAAATTTTATTACCAGTAAATCCGAAATGTCTTGTGATGCATCTTTGCAAAATTAAAGCTAAATTAGTCATGTTATGAGTAGATAAGCGAAAAAATAACGAAACCATCATCTCAACATGTTTTATGATTCTGCAAAATAAATAATAATTATTAATTATTTCGCAAAATTTAAAATTCAATAAACTAAGTAATTAGTCAAAACTCAAGTAATATGTATGTATCTCGAAATCATTTTCCCAATATTATTCTATGTAGGTTATTAATGCTATTATGCCGTGCCGAAACATTTCGTATATTTCTCCACTATCACGTTTATGACGTATATATGCACCATATAATTGTATATTTGTCATGTATTTATATGAAGCATATAATAGCATATAGTGGAGCACTAAAGTATACTGTGTATTCCAAGCACGCACTTTCTAAGCGCTTGCGTATTTACTCTACACATTTTAGAATGCGTATTCTAGTTACACAAATTAGAAATATGCAGCCGGACCACGGTATCGGGAGGGATTCGCTGCCTGTTGTCTCGAACCCACCTGAGGGCCACCGCCACAGCGGTCAATTCTGCCCTAAAACTTGAACAGAGTTGACCAGCCCCAGCCGAGATCTCCACGGGTTCAGTTCCATCTTCAAAGGCAATATAAACTCCGCTACCTCCGCAGGAGTTTTCACCGTGAGCTGATCCGTCGGTCCGGATAGTGATTGGGGAAGGCGGTAGTTTGGCAAGGGTGGCTTCCGCTGCCAGTTTCCGCACGGCGGGAGGGTCACGCCGTAGGGTACGGGTTACAAGATCTGGGTGGGTTTCCACGGCTGCGTACCGATGGACCGGGTGGATAGATTCTGCTGAGATTAGCTTCTCCCTCGGTAGGGCGGCCAGTCCACAGGCAGCAGTCGCTTCGGTTGCCACGGTTCTCCAAGACCGCTGAGACTTGAGGGTTCTGGGAGCGTTCGGGGGTACTGCACAGATTTTGTATCTAGGGTTATCTTAA